>JAJPUD010007118.1:0-114328 GCA_023553655.1 Myrmecobius fasciatus
TGGGAACAACAATAACGGTTAAATGGAATGCTTTCCAGGAAAACCTATTGCAGTGTCCCCTCTTCTTTAGAAACTAGAATTTCCCATTCATTAGCGAATTCTGCTTGTTAGTGCACCAATTTTTATCTCACACCTGGTCAAGAAGTTTCTTCTTCTTCCCTCCAAACTTCAACAACGTAACGCATTTATCATTCTTTCTTTAGGAGAAGCTGTGACATGCACCAGACAAACTAGGAAAGTGAACATCCTGCAAGGCTCAGCTTAGATGCCACCATATGCATAAAGCATGATACTCCTATTAACTCTCCCTCCCTTCTCACATTATGTTATATTTGCTTAGCTATTTGCAGTCTTCCATTATATGCAGTTTATTTTTGTATACTCTTTTGTAAACTCCTTGAAGACTATTTTTGTTTTCTCCACACACATTTAACAAAGCTTCTTGCATATTGTAGATGCTTAATGTTTGCCTGAAACTGCCATCTGAAACTGAAAAAGTTGACCGTCAAAGAGAGAAGCCAGCAAGAAGTCCCCTGGAGAATGTCTTTGCCTGATTCTAAAGTGGTCTGGGCACTAGTTACCTCTTTCCTAATGTCTCAGGTCAGCTGAGAAGGTGCTACAGATCAGTCGGCAAATTAACCTCTTGGGAGATTTTTTTTGAAATCACTCTTATTGTCAGTTCTAAAGGACATAAGTTTAACTTAGAAAGCCCAGGGCAGAGTCCATGTAATTTACTCAGGATTTAATTTAAGTAAGTAGTTTTTGTTTTCTGTCTAAACTGTCTAGGATGACTAAGGTAGGCTACCTATTAGTTGATGGATGGAGGTAACAAGTATGTTTAAAAATGAATGCTGCTCAGTGGCAAAGGCACTTTATAAACCCATCCCTTGAATATCAAATAGTTTAATTTTCACTAGTTTTTTTTCACAAATTGTTTTTAATTTTTTTTTAAAAAATTCCTGTTTATTAAAAAGAGGGAAATTTTATTCAAATACATTGGGTGTGAAGACTTGAGTGATTTTTGTTTTGTTTTGTTCTGAAAATCACTTTCTTGGGGGATGAGACATTTAAATGCCTTCTTAATTAAATATTTTTTAATTTATTGTCAGCTAACAATAGATATGACTTGCTGATTTCAAAGTATAATCAAATAATAAATCTCTGTAATCTATATTTGTTTTAATACTTTTCTTACTCTTTGTGTAATATAGACCTCAGTACAGAGATTGCCAAAGGACTTCTTTGTAATCCAGAGATTGCAAGAAGTAAGGTTCATAATCCTTAATGAAGACACATCCTATCTATGCTGCAGTCAGGCAAACCTCTACAAATTACATACATGTGAGTGTGTTTAAAGTGTGAATGAAGACTGTTCAGGAAATTTTTTTTATCTGGTAGTATAGCAGCTATGGTTGATAAAGTCATTTAGATCATTGGAGAAGACCCAGATTTTGATTTTGGTTCTATCATTAAACTAAATCAATTTTCTGTGCCTCATTTTCTTTATCTGGTGAAATTGAAAGTAAGTTACTTAATATCTGCCTTTTCACAGATATACTTTAAAATACTAGTGAAATATATGTCTTAAAAGCATTTATTGTGCTCTAAATAATGTTTTTTTTTACAAAAAAAATAATTCTAAACAAAGAGATGTACTGTAATGGAAAGAGACCTGAACTCTCAAGTCTAGTACTAGTTCACCAACTAGCTGTGTAATATTAGGCAAGTCAGTTAACCTCTCTGGATTATGATTTGTTTCCTCATCTTTAAAATGTAGTGATTGGATTAGATGGTCAGTAAGGTCCATTCCAGCCCTAAAATTCTATGATCTAAGACATGATTCATCTCTGTCTGGAACTTAGAGAATTCCAAACAGACATGCTAAAGACTGCTTGTACTACTTCCCCCATATCCTGATCTCAGTTTTAACTCTACTTCCTCTCATCCTCCAACATTTTCTTTCCTATTAATTTTCTCTTGCTTCCCTAATCTTCTTACTACTATTATTTCTATAAACTTTCATTATCCCTGACCTTTATTTCTTTTTGTGGTTGCCCTGCTCCTTTTCCATCACTCTCCATTTCTTTCTCTGAGCTTTTCAAATACTAAGCCAAGAAAACACTATTCTTGAAAGCTTTAAAATACATCTGTGAGATGAGAAATCTTCGTCCCAAAAGATGATTCAAAAAAGTTCTAAATTTATCTGTGTAACTAACCACAGAGTGCAGGAGATAAGACATAAACATTATTTTTTCCCTTGAATTATGACATAGACCAATTATTCATACCTAACTTTTCTAACATTTTGTTTATCTACTTTATTTCTTTCTTAATTTTATGGTTCGATTTATCTGGTTCTGAGAGAGCAAAGTTGAGATCCCCTACTAGTATAGTTTTGCTGTCTATTTCTTCTTTCATCTCTCTTAACTTTTTCTCTAGGAATTTCCATGCTATACCACTTGGTGCATATATATTTAATATTGATATTTTTTCATTATCTATGGTACCCTTAGTAAGATATTGTTTCCTTCCTTGTCTCTTTTAATTAGATCTATCTTTGCTTTTACTTGATCTGAGATCAAGATTGCTATCCCTGCTTTTTTTTGTTCACCTGAAGCATAATAGATTCTGCTCCAGCCCTTTACTTTCACTCTGTATGTATCTCTATGCTTTAGATGTGTTTTCTTGTAAACAACATATTGTTGGATTATGGCTTTTAATCCAGTCTGCGATCCACTTCTGCTTTACGGGAGAGTTCATCCCATTCACATTTACAGTTAAAATAACTAATTCTGTATTTTCTGCCATCTTATTTATCCTAGATTGACATAGACCAATTGGTGTTTACAAAATATATACATGCTAAGAAATGCTAATAGAGTAGCCTTGGTCCCCCAAATTCTTGCCTTCAGTTTGTATCTATTCTCTCTTTTTTTTAGAATTTTAATAATGTTTTGTTTTTCTAAATATATACAAAGATAGCTCTCAACATTCACCTTTGCAAAACCTTGTGTTCCAAATTTTTCTCCCTCTCCTCTTCTTTCCCCCTTCTTCAAGACAGTGAGCAAACTGATTTAGGTTAAACATTTGCAATTCTTCTAAACATATTTTCATATTCATCATGTTGGCAAAAATAGTAGATTAAAAGGGAAAAAAACACAAGAAGAAAAATACAAGCAAACAACAACAAAAAGGTGAAAATACTAAGCTTTGATCCACATTATCTCCATGGTTCTCTCTCTCTAGATGTGAATTGCACTTTTCATTACAAGTCTACTACAACTGCTTTAAATCACCTCGTTGATAAAAAAAAAAAAGCCAAGTACACTACAATTAATCGTGTTGTTACTGTGTACTCTTGTTCGATTGGTTCTGCTCACTTCAATCAGTATCAATTCACGTAATTCTTTCCAGTATGCCCATAAGTCTATTATTCCATAGGAACAACGTAAGCCTGTAGAGGAGAAACACAATCTTTTTTTTTCTCCTGAAGTATGATGAAGTGGAAAGAGTACTATGTTTTTATTAAAACTTTTTTATTTTTCAAAACATATGCATGGACAGTTCTCCAACATTAGCCCTTGCAAAACCTTGTGTTCCAATTTCCCCTCCCTTCCCCCATACTCTCCCCTAGATGACAAGTAGTCCAATATATGTTAAACCTGGTAGAAATATATGTTAAATCTAATGTATGCATGCATATTTATACAATTATTGTGCTGCATAAGAAAAATCAAATCAAACCAGTAAAAAAAAGAAGCAAAATAAAATGCAAGCAACAACAAAAAGAATGAAAATTCTATGTTATAAACCACACTCAGTTCCCCAGTCCTCTCTCTGGGTGTAAATGGTTCTCTTCATCACTGAACAATTGGAACTGGTTTGAATTATCTCATTGTTGAAGAGAGCCACTTGATCATCTTATAATATTGTTGTTGCCATGTATAATGATCTCCTGGTTCTGCGTCAATTCATGTAGGTCTCTCCAGTCCTCTCTGAAATCATCCTACTGGTCGTTTTTTACAGAACAATAATATTCCATAACATTCATATATCATCATTTATTCAGCCATTCTCCAATTGTTGGGCATCCACTCAGTATCCAGTTTCTTGCCACTACAAAAAGGTCTGCCACAAACATTTTTGCATATATGAGTTCCTTTCCCTCCTTTAAGATTCCTTTGGGATATAAGCCCAGTAGAAACACTGCTGGATCAAAGGGTATGCACAGTTTGAGAACTTTTTAGGCATAGTTCCAAATTGCTCTCCAGAATAATTGGATCCGTTCACTGTTCCACCAAGAATGTATCAGTGTCCCAGTTTTCCCACATTCCCTCCAACATTCATCATTATCTTTTCCTGTCATCTTCACCAATCTCAGAGTTGTCTTAATTTGCATTTCTCTGATCAATAGTGATTTAGAGTACCTTTTCATTTGACTAGAAATAGTTTCAATTTCCTCATCTGAAAATTGTCTGTTCACATCAATTGGAGAATGGCTTGAATTGAAAGAATAGTGTTGACTCTGAATTGGATTCTAGCTAAAATGACCTGAGAGACAAGTCGTTTCACTTTTTTGGATCTTAATTTTTTTGTCTGTATTTTGGCGGAACTGGATTAGGGAACTCCTCTACGACTCTTTCCATCCCTACATCCATCTATGAACCTGAACTGCATTTATGAGAAGCTCATTAAGTTGGAAGTGAAGGTGACGTTAATTGCAACAGTTTTCATTTTAATCATATGGCAGTAACATTTCAGTCTGATGCTGGCCCAATAGCCCAGTCCCCTGCTATACTGAATAACTCCATCAATAAGTTTTCTGTAGAAATCTCAAATCTTTGAAGGTGGGATAAACCTGGTTGTTGATTACATATCAATATTGTGCTAATTATTAAAATATAGTGATAGGAAATTAAGGTTAGCAAAAACTCAAATTTTGTATGTCTCCCTTCCTTTTCAGCAATTTTATAAGACAAATAGTAAAGAAATATTGTATCCATTTTACAGATGAGGAAATTTGTGATCAACAATAAATGACAGAGCTCACAAAACTGGTAATTATCAGAGTTGAGACCCAAATCCTGATCTTCTAATTTCACAATTAGTGCTCTCCTAGTACAACATGCTGTCTCTAGATCAAGAATGCTTTTTCTTATTCTGACCTCTTTGACAGTCCAGTAAAGCCTGTGAATCCTAGCTCAGAATAATGCTTTTAAATGTATTAAGATACATAGGATTATAACAGAAACCAACTATATTGAAATAATATCAAAATATTTTTAAAAGTTTGTAAAAGTTGAACACTCCTGCAAATATATTAGCCACATAGGTATGGTGGATATCAATAAATAGAGATCAAGTTGATAGATAGCATTTGAAATAGAGCTATAGATCAATAGAGATAGGTAGATAGAGATGATAGATATCAATAGAGATAGAAGGTATCATTTAAGAGAGAGACTGATATGATAGATTGATAAGCACTTGCAACATTGCATTATACTAGCATCAGAGAAATAAATATTGAAAAAAATTAATTTCTTACTTTCTAGTAAGAGGAAGACAGCATAAAGGGATTAAAAAAGGAGAGATGATTTGAGATGACATGATTTGGAAATGATGTTTGGGAAATGACTTGAAATCCTGGTAACATACAAGGTAACATACAATGCCAGAGTGGTGGCAACATAGTTTGGAATTGGTGACTGAGAAATGTATATACTGTATCTTCTGTAGTAATTTAAGTTGCAGAAGCAACTCTCCTAATCACCTCTCTAAGACAATTCTTAATAATTTTAAATAAGACAAAAGAGGAGAAAGGAAAGAATATTATGTAATGATTTATCGGTTATTCCTATAGCAAACATGGATATGGAGGATCTGACCAATCATAGTGCAAACTATATTGGCAAGGAAGAAATGACATCAAATATATGGTTAATACCTCCTAAAAGAGGAAAAAGAAGGTGTGAATGGCTTTACCTATCTATTTTTTGATAGCAATAGTGTGGTTACACAAGGAAGACCACTTAATTCTACTTCATCAGCAATATGGGATGACTACAGAATGTGCTTATGAATGTACATTAAAACTGGGGAATCAGAGAAAGCTGGAAATACCCTTGCCACATTGTCTTCTTTCTCTATTCATTACTATCCTCTTTATACTAGTCCCATCTCAGTCCTTCCTCAGCCTCCTAACTGCCCTTTCCCTGACAGTCAAATAAAAAATACAATTAAGCTATAATGATTCATCATTTCTTTACAGTCTTTATTTTCAATCCATGCATACAGTCTCCTATAAACTTTAAATGAAAATACATCTCCATACCCTGAGCTTCTTTCCATAAACATTCAACAAATAAAGATTTTACTTGCCTACTTGTCATATGACTAAAGAGATGGAGGACTAGACATTTTCTCTGCTCCTCAGGTTCTCTTAAACTCTCCAAAATTGGAATTATATACAAGAAATAATAAAGCAATTTCAGCTGTCTCCACAGTCTAAAACACAAAGAAACCTAATGATGTAAAAACTTGACAAAGTAATAGTAATCAAAGCTAATACCTAATCCCTAAGGTTCTCACTCATCATTTCCCCCCATAACCTACTACAACAAGTAGGGCTGCACTAACTGAAGCAGAGGGTTGCAACAAAACTTAACTCTACCTTTCCCATCATTTATCCCATACCAAGGAAAAGCAAAATGCAGATGCCTGCTCTGGACAGAAGTGTACAGCACACTATGCTGCAACAGAGCTGATCTAGAGAACTGAGAAACAAAGGGAACTTAGTTCAGGACAAGTATGTAGCTGTGACACTCCATTAAGTCTCAAGAAAAGAGCCTAGCACCCCGCCAAGGCCAGTTTTATTCCCCATCCCCCACCTCAGAAGTCACTTGGTATAAAAACTGATTTTGATGAAACATATGTTGCCCTGGACTAGAGGAGGTTGTAATGGCTTTGAAGTCCCACCCTCAGAGAAAGCACAATCAAAAGATTAAAGTTACCAGTGATATCATGAGGAAGAAAACTCAATAAAAAAACCTTGAACACAAGCAGATAAACCAACAAAAAAGATATTGGATATTGTTAATGGAAGGGAATATGCCCAACATATCAGATAAAATATTCCAGATATCTACAAATAAAAATTGTAAGACAAAAGGAAAAATTCATCTGAGTAAGAGATCCCATTAGATTCCCAAGAGAGCATGAAAACACAGAATGTTCCTGAATGGTTTAAAAGAGAAATAAGAACTGTGTAAGTACAATTTATGGCATACATAGCAAAAAAAATAATTGACAGACTAGAAAACCTTGAATCCACAATGGTAAATTTCACCCAAGAAATAAAAGAAAGAATAACTTATTGGGAATGCAAATGCACAGAAGTTAAGAACAATCTGAAAGAAGAGAAGCAAAAAAGAAACATTTTTTAAAAGAAAATTATCTCCATACAAACAAAACACTTATCTCAAAGATGAGAAAAAAGTTAAGGATTATAGGTATTTCAGAAGAACACAAGCTAAAAATGCTGAACATAATAAATAATAATCATAATAAAGAGTAGGGTAAAAAATACCAAGAACACACAAAACAAAGTATCAATCAAAAAATCTTAGGGATTGTCTCAGAAACAAACAATTCTATGTTGCAAACTCCAAAACAAATACTAGTTAAATGCAACAATTTTAATGAAAAACAACAAATTCTTTAAGTGATCTGAAGAAGGATGACAGATCAAATATAACAGAAAGAAAATCTGAATAATGCGGGGCAATCAAAAACCTCAGAAGGAATTGAAATAATATGTTTGGAAGAGCAAAGGAGATCAAGATGCAATTCAAGAGGATACGCCCAGCAAACCTAAGTATCTACTATGTGTTTTATGAGAGCCCTGGATAGAAGAAAGACAAATAGTCCATTGCCTTAAGGATCTCATAATTTAATCTTGTAATCTAATTCAAACAATTAAATACAAACAAAAAATATACAGAATATTTGGGAAATAATCTCAGAGGAAAGAAACTAGTATTAAGAAGGCAGAAGACATTTTCTTCCTCTAATAAACTGATGTTTGAACATCACCTACTATAGGCTGCCAGGGATCCTTTAGCCAAAAAAGAACATTCATAAAGTCATTCAGCTATGTTGTATTGCATGGAGCTATATTAAGGGCAGATGGGGGCACCCTTTTAATTTTCCAAATTAGAATTTAGTCCCTTAACATTGGGGCATACTCCAATCTTCTGCTATGCTATCTGTGAAGGAAAGGGAGAGAGGAGGTGACAGCTTGATAGAAAGGAGGTCTGATGTAAATGTTCTTTCATCAGCTGTTTTCACACTTTTCTTCTTTTGTTATTACCTTCTGCTGCCCCCCAAAGGACAGTCTTGAGTGGTATCATTCATTCATTTTTCACTAAATACTCCTCACTATGTTCAAAGCATATTATGTGGAAGACTAGCCGAAAAGTGATGCCCTTGCCAAAAAAAAAAAATAGTGAAGTTAGAAGCTAGAGAATCTTTAGTGAAGAAACAATAAATAGTCCCTTAAAACTCATGAAATTTCAGTCCGGTAGTGAAGATAAAACATGTACATAAATTACAATATAATCCAATCTGAATGTTATGGTGTAATGTAGAAATGCAATAAGAGAAATACAAATTACCACGTTAATTTCAGTTAAACATACTCTTTCCTTAACCCTTTCCAATTTGGTTTCAATGTAACAAGGTGGTACACTGAGGAAAAAGCTGGATTTGGAACCAAAAGATCTTGAGTTCAAATTCTTGACTTTTTCTTACTAGCTGTGTAACCTTGGGCAAATCACTTTGTTTTGGCATCTATAAAATGAGAGGTTGAACTAGAAGGTTCCTGACTTCTAGTCCAGTTTTAAATCTGATTCTCTGAATTACCTTCACCAGTCTACTGGAACAGCTTTCTCAACAATTCACAATGAGTTCTTAATTGCCAGATTCACTAATCTTTTTAATCTTCATTCCCTTTGAGGTCTCTGCAGAATTTGACAGTATTGATCTCCTCCTTCTACTAGATAATCTCTCTCTGGCTTTTGAGATGATAGATTCTCCTGTTTATCCCCCCTTATTTTTATAGTCCCTGCTTCTTTGTCTCAATAGCCCCTTACCCTTTTTTAGCTTAGTGGACATTCATAGAAATAGTTCTATCCACTATGCATCCACCAAACTAGTTACCATAGAAGTTACAATGTAGAAAGAAGATTATCAGCTGAAATGCACAGGAATTCACGGAGAAAAAAATCCAAGACATGAACCAGAAAGAAAATCCATGACCTCAAATAAATATATAAAGTGTGGGAAATGATTAAGGTGAACTTGAGATTCTAGTACAAAGAGGCAATTTTGTTTTCATGCTATCACTGAGACCAAAGACTGAAATATGACTAGGAAAGGGTATACTGTCTTTAATTTTCAAATACTAATTTTCTCCAATTGCATGTTAAAACAATTTTTAACATTTGGGTTTTTTTTTAAGTTTTCAGTTTCAAATTCTCTCCTCTTCACTATCACTGAAATAGTAAGCAATCTGATAAAGGTTACACATGTGCAATCATTTAAAACATATATCCATATTGGTCATTTTGTGAAAGTAAAAAGAAAGAGAACAAAAAAGAAAAAGAGAGAAAGAATGAAAGAGAAAGAGAGAGAGTGAGAGAGAGAAAAAAGAAAGGGAGGAAAGGAGAAAGAGAGAACCATGGTAAATATTTTTGAACATGTAGGACCTTTTCCTTTTTCTTGAATTTCTTTGGGATACAGACCTAATAATTGTATTGCTGAATCAAAGTATATGCCCACTTTTGTAGCCCTTTTGGATCAGTTCACAACTCTACCAACATTGTGATATGCTGTATTAATGGGGAAAGGGTAGATAATGAGAAGAGGTGAAATTGAATTGTATATTAAGAAATAAACTGTAAGAAAACTGATGGGGACAAAGATGGTAGAAAGAATTTGGGTGAAGATTAGTGATAGCAGAGTAGAATAATTAGCAATTATATAACCCTTTAATGCACTTTGTGCATAATGTTTCATTTGATCCTTACAATGGCCCTGTAAAGCAGATGTTATTAATAGTCCCAATTATGGATGAAGCTGAGAATAAAAAAGGTTAAGTGATTATTTTTTCATGGTCACATATCCAATAAGTATCTGAAGCAGGATTCAAACTTAGGTCTTCTTGATCCCAAGTCAGACACTCTAACCACCAGACCACCAATCTGCTACAGAAAAAGAAGAAATCATACCATTGGAGAATATTATAGACCACCTAGACATAAGTAAGAAATAGATGAAAAGATCATGAAACATCTTAAGTAAGACATGGATTCATGGCCTGATGTAATAAAAAGGTTAGATTAGAGATCCTATGATGTTTGGTCTTGTGTCTTGGCCCTACATTATTGAACATTTTTATCTATGACTTGTATGAGAATATAAATGAAGTATTATAATAATATTTAGCAACTTCATTATCCAAACATCTATCTGCTAGCACTCTTTTTCTCCTAGAAACAGATAGGCTAAGAATTTCTTGACTTGCCTGAATGATAAATTTATCCTTCTAAAGATGGAGGAACCAAAGGGGGGAACTTCTATATTCTGATCCTAATTCTGACCAAGAAGGAGGAACTGGTTTCTGGGGGAGGGGTAAAAATGGTGGGAATGTTGGGGAGAAGCAATCATTATATCTTTTAATTTCTGATAGACAAGAAAAAGAAAACTGAACATAGGTTGATTTGTCCCTCTGGTTTTAAAAGAACAGATTTTAAAAGATTTAGAAAAGGGGTAATAAGATCTTGTGGACGAAATTAATATAGAAGTGACCCCAGGATGAATGGGAAGCTTTCAAGAATGATATTCTGAAGACACAAAGAGAAAAAATCTTAATGAGATGGAAAAGAGGAAGTCACCAAAAGAAACCAATGTGGAAGAACATCAATCAACTTAAATTTTTTTAAAAAGACATGTATAAAAGAAGGAAGCAAGGACAAATAACAAAAGCCTGAAAGATATGGGAAATAGAAATAGGAATGCTAAAAGTCAGAATAAACAGAAATTAACAAACAGAAAGAAGCTAAAAATGACAAAAAGTTCCATATTGTTGTTGTTAGAGGTAGCTAGTTAATGCAGAACAATCTGAGTTCAGATAAAGCCTCAAACACTTGTTAGCTGTATGACCCTGGGCAAGTCACTTAGTATTAATTCCTTCAGTTTCCTGAATTGTAAAAAGGGAAAAACAATAGTACCTCTTAAGGTTGTTTTGAGGATTAAGAAAGATATTTGTGTAGTGCCTGGCATTTTGTAGGCATTTATTATTTTTCAGCTACACCAGAGAAAAGGACCAAAGAAAGAATTGGGGCATTTCTTAGGATTGAGGGGATGATGATAACAGATAATGGAAACGAAACAGAACTACTCAATTATTTTTGTTTTCTGTCCTCCATACTTAGCACAGTGCCTGGCATATAGTAAATGCTAAATTGATTTTGGTTCTGTTTTCTTAAGAACAAAAAATGCCTTTTAGAGAGAAAGTAAGAAAGTGTCTTGATGACCTTGATGATATCAAGTCACGAGATCCAGACAAATTATACCTCCAGTGTACTGAAAAACCTGTAGATTTTATTTCTGAGCCAATTTTAATATTCATTAAAAGTTGGAGAATCAGAAGGGTGCTCTAGGACCAGAGATGGACAAATGTTATTACAATTTTCAAAAAGCAAGCGAAAGTGAAAGTAAGCCAAAGTTTTTTACTTCAATACCAAGCAAAATTCTAGAACATATTACTAAATAAATGGTTAGTGAACATTTGAAAAGGGATCAACAATTAACAACTGCCGTAATTTTATCAAGAAGTCATGGCAGATTATTCACAAGTTCTTTTCAAGAAGGGTTACTAAACAGGTAGTTTAGAGTGATGTTTTTGATATAGTTTATCTAAAACAAAACGTTTGACAGAGCTTCTTATGCTATTCTTGTGAACAAAATGGATAGATGTAGGCTAGGCAAGAGTATACTTATGTTTTGAATCCAAACACAGATAACATGTTTATTAAATTTCTAAGTGACCTAAAGCTGGAGGAGACAGTGAATGTGTTGGTTAACAGAATTGGGATCCAAAATTAACTTAAAGGCTAGAATGCCAAATGTACACTTCCCAAAAAGATTATTTTATGAGAATTCACACAGGGCAAGTACTCATAAGGTACTCAAAAAAAAGTAATACAAGGATGCTCTCAAGGTCTCTCTTAATAACTTTAGAATTGAAAGCATGACTTGGGAGAGACACTTGTACAGGACCATTCAGCATGGCATGCCCTCATCAGAAAAGGTGCTGTGCTCCATCAGCAAAGGAGAATTGAATTAGCTCAGAAGTAACATGAGATGCACAGAATTAGAGAATCCACCCAAATGTTCATACAACTATTTGTGTCTGACCTGTGACAGAGCATTCTGAGCCTGCGTTAGTCTGATCAGCCACAGTTGGACACAATATAACATGGTGATGCCATTTTGGTATTCTTCCAGAATGAAGGACAATAACCAACCAACAGGCTAGAATATTTGAGTTAATCTTAGAAAATGGAATTAGAAAAAATATATAAATTCTTAGATGTGAGTTTAACAAATCATTTTTTTAATCTGGAATGTTAGAAATCTTTTTTATTATCATTAAACACCAGCTTAACATTGCAAAAATTCTCAGAGATCCTTAAACTCTAACATTCTTAATGGAAAGGCTTTTCCAATAAGGGTGTACCTCTTCTTCTTTGGCATAAAAATTTATGAAACAAAGGCTAAGAATTATGTACATTTTGCTACCAAATATTGGATGCTGTTGCAATGGGAATTACTGCACAAGATCTGGTTACTGCTCAGGACCCAAAAGACTCCTGTTCATGAATTAACTCTCCACAAAGCAAGTCCACAACTTTGTAGGTCTCACTCTGAAGATCAAAGATCTTCCACAAAGTCTCAACCCAGTTTCTTGCCACAGTAGGCCCTCATCACTTCATCTTCTTGCTTATTTACACATTTGGCATGAATTGCATTAAGTCATTAAGTTATTTTCACAAGCACAAGATGAAAAGGTATGCATTTCATCTGAAAAAAAAAAGATTTGTTAAGGGACTGCAGATTCAATATGAGGTCATAGAATTGTGTGGCAACTAGTCCCACTGTACTTTGTTCAGACCTGGCCACCACACTTTAAGATTAAAGAGAGATATAATCATTGTCTTCAAGAATTTTGAAGGGATGTCATATGGCATATGAATCCCACTTTTCTTTCTGTCCCCAGAAGTTAGCTCAAAAAAGCAATGAGTGGGGAAGTTTCATAGGGACAAATTTAGATTTGAAATAAGGGAAAACTTCCTAATAATTAGTTTTCAAAATATGAAAGGGGAAGCAACAAAAAACAACAGGTTATTCTTTTCTGGAGGTCATCTAACAAAGGCTGAATGAATATTTATCAGATATTTTGTAGAAGGATAACTAGGTGGCACAATGGATAGATAGAGTGCTGAGCCTGGAGTCAGGAAGATTACTCTTCTTGAGTTCAAATCTAGCCTCAGACATTTGGAAGCTGTTTGACCCTGGGCACGTCACTTAACCCTGTTTGCCTCAATTTCTCATCAGTAAAAGATGCAGAAGAAGGAAACGACAAATCACTCCAATACATGACTGAAAAACAACAAAAAAAAAGTTGTAGAAGAGATTCTTGACAAATACAATATGCTGTGGAAGGGTTTCTTATTCAGAGAAATTTCCTTTAAATTACTTTTCAACACTGTGATTCTGCAGTTCCCAAATTATTAAGGTGCCCTCAAGATTCTGATCTCGGCTGCCTTATTTTTTTCTCTCTAAAATTTTTTCCCCTTGACAGAAGCATTCACTTTCAACTGCTACTTTTATGGAAGATTCCCAAAAATATTCCTATAGTTCTGACTTCTGAATGAGTTTTCATTATCTAAAGAATGTCTCTCTACTAAAAAATGTTCAACCAAAATCTCAAACTCAATGAAGGATTTTCCTGATCACAATATTTAAATGTCCCACCTCTCCCTCTCTACCTCTTGAATTCCTATATAATCTTTAAAACTCAACTTGAAACTACTATCTTCTTTTCATTTGGCAACAATCTTCCCCTTTGATCTCCACTAGTTTGTTTTACAACTCTTTAATCCATTTCACAGCTGGGTAAGGCAATGATCTATATCCATGCCACATCTTCCTTTTAGATTATTAGTTTCTTGAGGGTAAAAACCTTAGCATATCTAAACATTGTATTATTATCTATACAGTTTCCCACACTCTAATAGGCACATTCAAAAATGCTCTGTATATAGTGCTTAATTGTGAGTGTGTGTGTGTGTGTGTGAAATGAGTGACTTCTACTTGGGAAATAAGGTAAAACTATCAATTAATGAATAGATGTCTTGTACTTGGTAGGTGTTCAATATAAGTTTATTACATGAATGAAAATATTTCTGAAAGTCTAATTTGTGCTTAGCAATTCATTGGGTACTATGAAAATTACAAGAAAAAAACAAAACATGTTACCTGTCTTCAAGGAGTTTATAAAAGAATAAATTTAAAATGCCAACACTAACATGTAGTGTTTTTCCCATTTATAGTGTTTTCTCCAGTCTAGTTTGGAGGGGGGGAAATGTGAAAAAGGACTAGCAGAAGAGACAACACTAAGAATAGCAGCTAAGAAGATAGAGTTAAAATAAATAGCATGGAGAAGAAAAGAGGAAAAGATGGGAAAAGGAATACAGGGCATCCATCATCAGAGAATTGTTAAAGAGATTACAAAAGAGTGATAGTAAGTATTAGTGAAAAGTGAAAATAGTGGTGGTAATATCAAAAACAGAATAATAAACAGAATGAGTTGTATTTTTGACTAGTATAGGAATTTGTTTTGATTAAAAATGCATATTTGTTATGGAGGGTTTTTTTTTCTCAATGAGAAGGTAGTAGTGGGGAAAGAGACAAAAAAAAATAAGTGTTTATTATTTGAAAAAATAAAATATAATTTAAAAAAAATAAATACTATTAAATGAGTGTTTTATCAGAACTATAATGATGTCTACAAGCATTAAAATTACCAAGCATTATCACTGGCCAGACTGAGCACTCTCTTCCCCTCACTGGTTCTGTAAAGTTTGTGTCCAAGTTCTCTTTCTTTAAAAGGAAAAAGACCCTAAGAAGGCCTTTCAAGCCTTCTAAAGGAGACAATTATGCATAGTAGAAAGAGGACTGAACTGGAAGTTAAAAGGTCTGAGTCATGAACCATCAAAGGAGTCAAAAAAAATTGGGTCATAGACAAGATGAAAACCATTGTCATAGAAGCCAAGAGGAAACCGTTTCAGTGAGTTAGAGTATAGGTTGTGTTGATGGGATACATTGCTTTAGGGGCTGTTTTGCTAATTGATTTTCTCCTTTCTATATCCAAACACTATATTCTTCCTTTAATTTTTGTTGATATATCTCTTGAAGAAAACAAAGATTAATCAGGCAAGAATAATAGTTGTGTGAGTTCTTCCAAGGATGCTTCTTCAGATAGCTGTTGATTGAAAGGTGGGTGAATAAAAAGGACAGAAACAATTTCCTACTGGGAGTTATTGCTAATTTTTGTTTTGTTGTTTTTATAGCCTGTCATTTATGGAAGTACCTCAAAGAACTTTTGCCAAATTAAACTACATACCATTTCTTTTGAAGGTATAATTTATCTCCCCATCTATCTTTATTTAAAAATGGGAGACTAAGGCACTGAGGAGCTCATCCAAGGTCAAGCAACAAATCACTGGAATTGAGATAAGAACCTATAATTTCTGACTCTCATCTGCTGTATTTCCTGCTTCCAAATACAGTAAGATAAAACAATGCAAAACACTTCCTATCCACACTTGTTCAATCCAGGATATAAAATGTTCTCTCCCCTCCTTCCTCAACCATGAACAGAAAGAATAGACATAATTAGCAGGAATATCCCTGTTACTTTGAAGAGTTCTGCCAACTGCAATATGTTTTAATGAGATAAGAATCTCAGAGACTTACAATGACCAAGTGACCTAGACACCTTATGATTCTTCAAAATTGTGATTATCCCTTGACTATTCCACCCCAATTTGCTCCCTTAACAAATAAATAAGCAATTGTTTAGTAGTGGTGACAAATAGAATCTCATTAGGAACAGCATAGGAAAAGCTGTTGGAAAAACACAAGGTACACTTTACCTCCTTAAGAGAAACAACACATTTAGGTTCCAGGAAAAGCAGGAAGATATGTGGAGCATCTTGCAGACTTACCACTAGCTCCTGGCTCAGAGTCCAGTTGATGAACTGTCTGATAGTCATTTCTAGGAAAAATCAATGAATCATTGATAAATTAACTGGCCCATGTCATATTCTATTGCAGGAAATCTTCTATTGTCTGTGGGATCAACAGATAGATGGACTTTCCTCCCACAATATTCTTTAATAATCATCATCATGAAACCTTACTTTTATCACATTATGTATGAAAGATATCTAATAAATAGCCTATTTCTCCCCCCCTCCCTAAGACCTGATTATAATCCACAGAGTTTTTTAAGTTTATATTTATTTAACACTCATTTTTTAAAATCTTGAGTTCCAAATTCTCTTCCTTCCTTCAGTTTTTCCCCCACCCATTGAGAAGGCTAACCATCATCTGAACCTTCAATGCATTATAATCTTTTTGCTGGTAAAGGGTCTTGTCTTGATGCTGATGGCTGAGTGATTAGGGTGGCTCTAGCAATTTCTTAAAATAATACAATGATAAAGTTTGCCATATTCATTGACTCTTCTTTTCAATTGAACTTAGTGGTCATTGTAGAGTTAGTTGCTAGTTGGTCTAACTTCAATATTGTTTTGTCTCAAAGAATAGAGAGGCCTGAAGAAAGGGAGAGAAATGAACAGCTAATTGATATAGCAATCAGAATACCTATAACATGTATCAATTAAGTTCATTATCTTATATTGATGCAATTGGAGTGCCTAAACAATTACAATACATTGAAGATCACTGATCACAAATCACCATAGCAAATATAACAATGATGGAAAAAGTCTGAAATATTGTGATAATTATCAAAATGTGACACAGACACAATGTGAGTGCATGCTGTTGGGGAAATAATGTTTGCTCAACACTGGATTGCCACAAATCTTCAATTTGTAAAAATATAATATCTGCAAAACATAATAAAGCAAAGCACAAATAAGGTATGATTATATATCTTTTATAGAGAGAGAAGGAGATTAGAGAAAGAAGGAAATTTCCCGATACACTTAGAAAATGAAGAGAATTTTCTACATAATTCCAGTGTTCAACTAGGAAAACAGAGACAGTGAATTACTTGAATGTTTCAGATCCATGGAAAAGAGATTGCTTATTAGGCAGTTCCCAAAACAAATTTATCTTCTGGGAAGAATATAAACCACAAAACAGTACTACAAAGCTTCTGGAGATAATATACCATTCTGTGGGAAATAAGGTTTTACCCAAATGTCAATGTATTGTCCTGATGGCAATCCCAAGAGCAGTTCTTTTTCAAGGGAACTTGATGGATTATTTACATGATTTGTGTTTTCTACATCTGTTCCTATGAATCTTCTGCATCTTCTGCAGTCCAAGTTTCTAAGAATTTATACACACTGATGTCCACTGAAAGAAGAAGCATATGGTAGTGAAAAACTATTAATGAAGAATCAAAAGGGTTGAGTTCTACTCCCAGATCTTTCCCCTAGCTAGTTGTGAGATTAAGTGAGTTATTTAGCTTGTTCATTTGCAAAATGAGGATGGCTCCCTGATCCCTTCTAGCTACAAATGGCTAAGATGGTTTAATGTGAAGAAAATAGAATGGAGTTGCTTAAAGAAGTACCCCAAAGAAATCAATCTGTTGAACCAAGATGCCTCAACACTCATTTTCTGCCAACAGGAGATAATCTAACTCTCCATAATTTCTCAGTGTGTCTGTAGTGACAGTGATGATTACATCAATGACAATAATGAACTTCAAGGTTTGCAAAATGCTTTACAGACATCTCACTTTATCTTGACAACTACCCTGGGAAATTGGTGCTATTAATAATCCCATTTTACAAACGAGAAAACTAAGGCTGAGGGAGATAAATCAACTTATCCAGGGTAACTGTGATTCCTTGATCTATAACCCCATTCAAAACATAGTCTAGCCTGAATGACTTCCGGTGATTTTAAGTGAATACTACAGTGGAAGAAACAAAGACAACTGAGAAAAGAGGACCGGGGTTCAAATTCTATTTCTGATGCTTATGGTCAGTGTGATCTGGGGTAAATTGTTAATCTCTTTGGCCTGTTTCCTTACCTCTCATATGAGAAGGTTAATACAAAGGGCTTCTGAGAGCTCTTCCAGATCCAGATCTATAAATATATGAGAATCCTTTAACCTTAATAAAACCAAGATTTAAATGAGAATGAGAATTTCATATGTTTCCATGTCAGATAATTTAGTTTGATGATTTGTTGAGAGGGTATTAGAAAATGTCCTATCAATTTCTCTCAGCTAGCAGTTTAACTAGCAGTTAAAAAAAACAACATTAAAATCTTAATTTAATATAATGGGTAAGAAAAAATGTTTACAAAATCTGTTATAATTTTCTTCCTTGAAAAAAATAAAGTTCCAGTATCTACTCCTACTAAACAATTCTTGAATCCTACAGAATAATCATAAATCATTTATACAGTGCTTTTAAAGTTTATGCAGCTCTTTTTTTTTTCTAGAATGATTGGACTAATTCACAGATCCACCAACCATGCATTATAGTGCCTTGTCTTCCAAAGAACCTGAAATATTCATTATTTCCATTTTTTGTCATCTTTGCCAATTTGCTGGATGTGAAGTGAAACTTCAGAATTGTTTTGAGTTTTATTTCTTCTTAGGTGGAAAAATTTTTGACATAGTGTTAATAGCTTGCAATATTTTTTATTTACTTTTTATTTTAAAAATCATTTTGTTTTTGACATTTACTTTTATAAGATTTTCATTTCCATTTTTTCTCCCTACTTCCCCTTTCCCTTCCCCAAGATGTAATCAATCTAACATAGGCTAGACATGTACATGTACAACCATATTAAACTTATTTCCACATTCTATATTACTCATGTTATTAAAGAAGAATCAGAACAAAAGGGAAAAAGAAAACAACAACAACAACAACAAAACTTTATGCTTCAATCTGCATTTAAAGGCCATAATTCTTTCTCTGGATGTGGATAAAATTTTCTATCAAGAGTCTTTTAAGATTATATTAGACCATTCTATTGCTGAGAAGAGCAAAATCTCTTAAAGTTGATCATCCACACAATGCTGCTATTACTGTGCACAATGTTCTCCTGGTTCTGCTCACATCACTTAGCATCAATTTTTGTCATCTAAGATTTTCCAGGTATTTCTGAAATCAACCTGCTCATCATTTCTTATAGAATAATAGTATTCGATTATATTCATATACCACAATTTATTCAGTCATTCCCCAATTGATAGTTAGTTGCCCCTTCAATTTCCAATTCTTTGCCACCACAAAGAGAGCTGAATAGCTTGTAATTCTTTGAGAACAATCTGTTTATGTCCTTTCCCATAACTTAAAAAAAAAAAAACCTATTTAAAAGGATCTGATGCTTTTCTTCCACATCAAAAAAATTGTCTCTGCCTCTCCCCTATATTCTTTCTTTTTTTAATTAAAAGCAGGCCTTTTTAACTATGTATCACTAGAACATAACTGTGTGAATATTAACACCAGGAAATCTCAAAAAAAAAAACCCTAGAATATAAAGTGGCCTTCTCAGAAACAGCCTGCAGCAGTATTTTTATATAATGTTTTTCTCAAGTTTGACTTTCCCATGCAGCTTCCAGAAACAAATAGCAAGGTATTTGCTATTTGCCATCACTAAGAGCCGGCCAGGATGGAATGATAAGCTCCTTCCTGTAGATCAGGGGCTCTTTACCTTTTTGTGTCATAGTCATCTTTGACAGGCAGGTGAAACCTATGGACTCCTTGCCAGACTAACAATTTTAAGTGCATAAAAGAAAGAAAAGAAACTATGTATGATTGTGAAGGAAGCCAAAATCAAATGAAAATAAAGATGTATGTTTTCCCCATCCCACAGACCCCTTGATATCTATTACAAAAGCATGGATAGTTTATGAGTTTGTTAGGTAACAGAGTAGATAAAAGACTGGGCCTGAAATCAGGAAAAGTCCATGTTCAAATTCCATTTCAGATACTTGTTAGCTATGTGATTCTGGGTAAATCACTTTGTCTCTTTCTGATTTAGCTTCCTGCACTGTAAAATGGAGATAATGAGATCATAGTTGTAAAGCATTTAGCCCAGTGCCTGGAACAGGGGGTTTGGTTCTTTCCTGTGGACCCAGGTTAAAAACCCTTGCTCTATATTTTAAAAATCAATTTCTGATTAAATTTTCCTGCACAAAGTCAAAGAGGTGAAAGAGAATAAGCATTTGTTTAACATCTACTATGTGCCAGGTGCCATGTTTACAATTTTACAAATATTATTTCATCTAATTCTTCCAATAATTCTATGAAGTAGATACTATTATTACAAAATTATGCATTTGAGGAACCTGAGGCAAATAGAGAAGTGATTGCCACAGGTCACATAATAAGGCTTTGAGACCATATTTGAACTCAGGTCTTCCTGACTCCAGGCCTAGTGTTCCACTCATTGTACTTCAAAGAGTACTGGTTATGTCAATAATCTAAGAATTCAGATTTCTAATAAAATCAATTTGAACTTCTCCCCTAAGTTACTAAGGCCCAGATTTCCAAAACTAAAGAATAGGTATCAGAAATCCTGACCTCCTAATCTCTAAAATATATAGAGAATTGTCTTATATTTATAAGAATTCAAGCCATTCTCCAATCGATAAATGGTCAAAAGATATGAACAGACAATTTTCAGATGATGAAATTAAAACTATTTCTAGTCATATGAAAAGGTGCTCCAAATCACTATTGATCAGAGAAATGCAAATTAAGACAACCCTGAGGTACCATTACATACCTGTCAGATTGGCTAAAATGACAGGAAGAGACAGTGATAGATGTCGGAGGGGATGTGGGAAGACTGGGACACTGATGCATTGTTGGTGGAACTGTGAACAGATCCAACCATTCTGGAGAGCAATTTGGAGCTATGCTCAAAAAGTTGTCAAGCTGTGCATACCCTTTGACCCAGCAGCATTTCTATTGGGCTTATATCCCACAGAGATTTTAAAGGAAGGAAAGGGACCCCCATGTGCAAGAATGTTTGTGGCAGCCCTTTTTGTAGTGGCTAGAAACTGGAAACTGAAGGGATGCCCATCAATTGGAGAATGGCTGAATAAATTATGGTATATGAATATTATGGAATATTATTGCTCTGTAAGAAACGACCAGCAGGACGATTTCAGAGAGGCCTGGAAAGACTTGCATGAACTGATGCTTAGTGAAGTGAGCAGAACCAGGAGATCATTATACACGGCAACAACAATACTATATTATGATCAATTCTGAAGAATGTGGCTCTCTTCAACAATGAAATGTTTCAAACCAGTTCCAATTGTTCACTGAAGAAAGCCATATACACCCAGAGAGAGGGATGTGAAATATGGACCACAACATAACATTTTCATGCTCTCTATTGATGTTTGCTTGCATTGTGTTTCCTTTATCTGATTTTTCTTTCTTGTAGATACGATTTTTCTTGCACAACAATGATAAGTGTGGAAATATGTATACATATATTCGATTTGTCAAGTATTTTAACATAATTAACATGTAGTGGATATCCTGCCATCTAGGGGAGGGGTGGGGAGTAGGGATGAAAAATTTGTAACAGAAAGCTTTGTAAGGGTTAATTACCTATACATATGTTTTGCGACTAAAAAAATTTAAAAAAAAATCCTGACCTCACATGGCAAGGGGACTAATTCATAGCTAGTTGTTCACTGTTGCTGCTCTAAAGAAATTCCTGCCCTTCAAGGCAATAGTCAATAAAAAAAATATTTCTAAGAAGTCAATATAATTTAGAGCATTTATTCAGAGGCAATAAAATCAAGCACAAGTGTTTTACATAACTTCTTTGTTACAAGAAGAATTCAAATGGGAGGAGAAAGAAATGATTGTGATTTAAAAACAAAATACTTCAATAAAGCTTATTTAAAAGAAAATAAAATCACTTAAAAAGTGTTTTTATTTTAAGATAATAATTCTGAGGATATATAGTGTAGAATAATGGCTGTAACACATAGTGTACATTTATATTGCCATCTTTGGCCCATCTTTATCATGTCTCCCATTATCTGCTAAGAAAAACACAACGAAAATTACATCCTATTATAACATTAAATCAGCTTTGGTTCATTCTCTCCCTTGTTCAAGCTGCCAGAACTACCAGAAATATCTGGACCTAACTATCCTCCCCCACAACTAGGAGAGCCAAAAAGCCTCCACGGAGCCACAAAAAACACAATATAATTCCAAAGGCAAAAATGATTTTGACAGCAAAGAAGAGGTAAGCAGTAAGAATCAGTTTACACTCATACACAGTGCTTCTACCCAGCACAGGCTATCTGCTGACAAGGGAGACACCTGCCTTCTTCATTCAGAGTTCCCAGGAAATTTGCCAATTGGGATATTGATTCATTCATTCAGCAAACATTTATCAAGTTTCCAGGTGTTACTAATTTCATTGGTGCTAGTAATTTTTACTGGGCTTATCACTTCTACAAAATTTAGCTACCTCCAACTGATATAACATTCCATACTGACAATGTCCCTGTATCCTCCATGTTGTTACATAAAGGTCTTTCAGGTGTTTCCAAAAAAAAGCCAATTGTAAATGATATTCTCTCCCTTTCCACATTTGCCAAGACCAGTGAGTATTACAGAAGAGTACAGCAATCAGCACACTGGGTCAGACCTCTGGGCTTTCACTTCAGTAATCGGTCTCTGTTATGAACCAAGGAACATTATTATGGGAAGATGTGGTCATTCCCTGTTTTCTGTCAATAGCCCAAGTTTTGCAATGATGATAATGAGATAGTCCCAAAGCAGAGAAAAACTAGGGTTCAAGAAAGCCAGACACAGAATAGCTATAAACACATTCAATTTGCACTACTCTTATCCTCAAACCAGCTAGATCTATCTATCAAGATCAATCAGCTTCTCTACTAGAAGACTCTGATGCTGCTGATCTAACTAGTTCCATTTTCTAGCTTGCTAAGAAAGATGTTATTCTGCAGAAGATGATAGCAGACTGGATTAAAAACTGGAATCCTACAATATATTGTTTACAAGTAACACATCTGAAGCATAGAGATACATACAGAGAGAAGGTAAAGGGCTGGAGCAGAATCTATTATGCTTCAGGTGAACAAAAAAAAAAGTAGGAGTAACAATTCCAAACTCAGATCAAGTAAAAGCAAAGATAGATCTAATTAAAAGAGATAAGGAAGGAAACTATATCTTACTAAACGGTACCATTGACCATAATGAAGCAGAATCAATACTAAACATATATGCACCAAGTGGTATAGCATCCAGATTCCTAGAAAAGAAGTTAAGAGAGATGCAAGAAGAAATAGACAGCAAACTATAGTGGTGGGGGATCTCAACCTTGCTCTTTTAGAACTAGATAAATCAAACGGCAAAATAAATAAGAAAGAAGTTAGGGAGGTAAACAAAATGTTAGAAAAGTTAGGTATGATAGATCTCTGGAGAAAATTGAATAGAGACAGAAAGGAATTTACTTTTTTTCTCAGTGGTTCATGGAACTTATACAAAAATTGATTATGCATTAGGGTGTAAAAACCTCAAAATCAAATGCAAAAAGGCAGAAATAATACATGCATTTTTTTCAAGTCATGATACAATAAAAATCACATGCAATAGAAGGCCAGTAGAAAATTGGCCAAAAGTTAGTTGGAAATTAAATAATATAATTCTAAAGAATGAATGGGTGAAATAGCAAATCATAGACATAATCAATAATTTCATCCAGGAAAATAACAATAATGAGACAACATACCAAAATTTGTGGGATACGGCCAAAGCAGTTATAAGGGGTAATTTTATATTTCTAGATGCTTACTTGCATAAAATAGCGAAAGAGAAGATCAATGAATTGGGCTTACAATTTAAAAAGCTAGAAAAACAACAAATTAAAAACCCTCAATTAAATACCAAATTGGAAATTCTGAAAATAAAAGGGGATATTAATAAAATTTAAAATAAGAAAACTATTGAATTAATAAATAAAACTAAGAGTTGGTTTTATGAAAAAACCAACAAAATAGATAAGCCTTTAGTTAATTTAATTAGAAAAAGGAAAGAAGAAAATTAAATTGTTAGTTTCAAAAATGAAAAGGGAGAACTTTCCACCAATGAAAAGGAAATTAGAGCCTTTGCCCAACTTCATGCCAATAAATTTGATAATCTAAATGAAATGGAGGAATATCTACAAAAATATAGATTTCCCAGGTTAACAGAAGAGAAAGTAAATTATTTAAATATTTTAGAAAAAGAAATAGAACAAGTTATTAATCAATTCCCTAAGAAAAAATCTCCAGGGTCAGATGGATTTACATGTGAATTCTACCAAACATTCAAAGAACAATTAATTCCAATACTATATAAACTATTTGAAAAAAATAGGGAAAGGTGTGCTATCAAATTCCTTTTATGATACAGATATGGTGCTGATAACTAAACCAGGTAGGGTAAAAACAAGAAAAAGAAAACTATAGACCAATTTGATGCATGAATATTGATGCAAAAATCTTAAATAAAATATTAGTGACTAGATTATAGAAAGTCATCCCCAGGATAATACATTATGACCAAGTAGGATTTACACCAGGAATGCAGGGCTGGTTCAATATTAGGAAAACTATCAGCATAATCAATTATATTAATAGCCAAACTAACAAAAATCATATGATTATCTCAATAGATGCAAAAAAGCATTTGATAAAATCCAACACCCATTCCTATTAAAAACACTAGAGAATATAGGAATAGAGGGGCTTTTCCTTAAAATGATTAGTAACATCTACTTAAAACCATCAGCAAGCATCGTATGTAATGGAGACAAATTAGAACCATTCCCAATAAGATCAGGAGTGAAATAAGGCTGCCCACTGTCACCATTACTATTTAATCTTGTATTAGAAATGTTAGCTTTCACAGTAAGAGAAGAAAAAAAGATTAAAGGAATTAGAGTGGGTCATGAAAAAACCAAATTATCATTCTTTGCAGATGATATGATGGTATATTTTTTTATTTTAAGTTTTTATTAAAACTTTTTATTTGCAAAACATATGTATGGGTAATTCTTCAACATTAACCCTTACAAAGATTTCTGTTACAAATTTTTCCCCCCTACTCCCCACCCCTTCCCTAGATGGTAGGAAAGATATGATGGTGTATTTAGAGAACCCTAGATACTCAACTAAAAAACCACAAGTTCTCATGGGTAGGCCAAGCAAATATAATAAAAATGACAATACTACATAAATTAATTTACTTATTTAGTGCCATACCAATCAAATTCCCAAGATATTATTTTACATATCTAGAAAAAAAAATAGTAGTAAAGTTCATCTGAAAGAACAAAAGGTCAAGAATTTCAAGGGAATTTAATGAAAAAAAAAATGCTGTTGAAGATGGCCTAGCTGTGCCAGATCTAAAACTATATTATAAAGCAGCAGTCATCAAAACCATTTGGTACTAAGAAACAGAGTAGTCAATCAGTGGAATAGGATAGGATCACAAGACAAAATAGGCAATAACTATAGCAATCTAGTATTTGACAAACCCAAAGACCCCAGCTTTTGGGATAAGAACTCACTATTTAACAAAAACTTCTGGAAAATAGGAAAGTAATATGGAAGAAATTAGGGCTTGACTCACATTTAACACCACATACAAAGATAAGATCTAAATGGGTTCATGATTTAGACATAAAGAGTCATATTATGGGCAAATTAGAGGAACATAGGATAGTTTACCTCTTAGACCTGTGGAGAAGGAAGGAATTTGTGCCCAAAGAATCTTAACTAAACACCAGATAGATAGTTTTGATTATATTAAGTTAAAAATGTTTTCTACAAACAAAACTATTGCAGACAAGATTATGAGGGAAGCAATAAATTGGGAAATCATTTTTACATTTAAGGGTTCTGATAAAGGCCTCATTTCCAAAATATATAGAGAAGTGACTCATATTTATAAGAATTCAAGCCACTCTACAATCGATGAATGGTCAAAGGATATGAACAGATAATTTTCAGATAATGAAATTAAAACTATTTCTAGTCATATGAAAAGGTGCTCCAAATCACTATTGATCAGAGAAATGCAAATTAAGACAATTCTGAGATACCCCTACACATCTGTCAGATTGGCTAAGATGACAGGAAAAGATAATGATGAATGTTGGAGGGAATGTGGGAAAACTGGGACACTGATACATTGTTGGTGGAACTGTGAATGGATCCAACCATTCTGGAGAGCAATTTGGAACTACGCTCAAAAAGTTATCAAATCGTGCATACCCTTTGACCCAGCAGTGTTTCTACTGAGCCTATAATCCCAAAGAGATCTTAAATGAAGGAAAGGGACCCACATGTGCAAAAGTGTTTATAGCACCCCTTTTTGTAGTGGCTAGAAATTGAAAACTGAATGGATGCCCATCAATTTGGAGAATGGCTGAATAAATTATGGTATATGAATGTCATGGAGTATTATTGTTCTGTAATAAAAGACCAGCAGGATGATTTCAGAGAGGCCTGGAGAGACTTGCATGAACTGTTGCTAAGTGAAATGAGCAGAACTAGGAAATCATTATACACAGAAACAAGAAGACTATATGATGATCAATTCTGATGGACATGGTTCTCTTCAACAATGAAATATTTCAAACCAGTTCCAATTGTTCAGTGATGAAGAAAGCCATATACACCCAGGGAGAGGCCTAGGGGATCTGAGTGTGGACCACAACATAGCATTTTCACACTCTCTGTTGATGTTTGCTTGCATTTTTGTTTTCCTTCTCAGGTTTTTTTTTTCTTATAGATCTGATTTTTCTTGTACAGCAAGATAACTGCATAAAAATGTATGCATATATTCAATTTATCATATATTTTAACATAATTAACATGTGTTAGACTACCTACCATCTAGAGGAGGGAGTGGGGGGAAGGAGGGAAAAATTTGTAACAGAAGACTTTACAAGAGTCAGTGTTGAAAAATTATCCATACATATGTTTTGCAAATAAAAAACTTTAATAAAAAAAAGAAACATTAAGAAAATATTTTATCCTATTGATCAAACACTTAAAAAAATTTCAGCAAATAGTTGATACAAAAGGTTGTTAAAATCCCTACATTTCTCAGCCATTTGTAGAATAACAAAATTAATTGGTTTTTTACCAATATGTGTTACTTACCAATATGATACCAATATAGTATCATAGATGTAGAACTGGATGTAACCATAAAAGTCACTGAGTCCAATCCTTTAATTTACAAATTAGGAAACTGAGTTCTAGAGAGATTAAAGTGATTTACATATAGTTATGCAGTTATGTGAGAATTGGGTCAGGATTTAATTTCCACAGAGATATGTAGTGAAAAAAAATCAAAATGAAGAGAAATGAAATTTAAATGGGAGAAATGAAACTGAAACCTAAGAAATGAAACCTAAAGGTTAGATTGATGTGGAATAAAGGATGCAAAACTTAGAAGACTGCCAATATAGTCACTCACATTGAAATATGACCAAATTAAGGTGAATGCCAATGGCAGATGTAATCAAGGATAAGGATTTATGTTCATGTGGGAAATTAGGTGCTTTGAATAGATTATAACCACTGTAGTGCTCAATCAATGGGGAAAACAGGGGAGGGACTTGCATTTTGGAGACCTGGAATAAAAGGCTGTGCTTTTGTGCTTCAAGGGTATACCTACTAGACAGACACTTGTTCTTGCAAAAATATCTTTCCTGGATCAAAAAAAAAAGATATTATTCTGTATTATTTTGCATCAAGGTCAAGTTGCAGAACTTGTCCCACAAGTATCTACGGTTCCTTCCATAACCAGCATCGCATGAGGGCATTGACTTCTCTTCCTGGGTTCTATATCAAGGCAAACCAGCCTAGTCTGTGGCCAGTCCTTATCTGCAGTAACTTCCTCATCCTTTCTAACTGATCAAAGTCAGTATATCCAAAGAGGACATATGAATAGCATCCTGACCTCAGATTCCTGCTGTCCCAGGAAATACCAAGTCACTGTCCCTGGAACTTAAACCCTAATGTGTGTGTTCTCTAGGAACAATGAGCAGGAGTAAAGGAAAAGGAGGTTCATAGTTTTCTAAGCAGATCTATTAATAGACTCCCATATATCCTGATAATTTACCTCCCAATGTGGAAACAATTGGGTTGATCAGATCAATGGGCTTGAGTCTTAGTGGTATCAAATTTAAAAAGAAACAGGAACTAATAAACCACACATAAGGATCCAGAGCCACTACATGTGAATTTAGAATCCCATATATTATGTAACCTATGTTCTGTTGTATTTTTATTTAGTTTGTTAAATATTTTCCAATTACATTTTAATCTAGTTAGGGACACCTCTAGTCATAATCATAGTTTCCTTTTATAAGCTACAAGAATAGGATAAGAGAAGCATCCTACTATTCCAACTATTAGGATTTTTTAAACTCTGATATTCATGAATATTTTCTTTAAGGTAGTACCCACATATTCATACTTGCTTTCAGACACAGTATCTATAGTATTTGATGCATATCTCTGCTGAGCATCTTAAGTAAGAGATAGCCTCTTCCTGGGTTCATATAATTTTATTTGGACAGTTGCCTTAACTGATCATTATTGTATTTTTTACTAAGTGGATGCAAATGTTCCCCCCCATCAAATCTCATTTGCCTCTATTACTGACAGCCAGTAAGTTTGTATGTCTCTCTTTGAATCAAAAATTCAGGCACTGGGAAGAGGAAAATGTCACTTAGGTGTCTTGCTTTTGTGTTCCTGGGAGAAAAAAAAGGCTTCACAGTGTTGGAAATTTGGCAGTATGTCTATCTGTGGGTGGCAGGAAGGAGTCAGAGGACTAGCCCCAACTGATTAGATTGTGAGGAGCAACAGCTGCGGATGAGCACTAATCCCAGGCTGGGCTAATTAGACTCTGTCTGAGAGTAGAGTTCCAAGACTTCCCCTGTCTTTAATATCAAAGAAAGATGCCCAGAAAGGAAGACAGTTTTCTTCTGATGTCAATCTCAAAAGATAAGAAATGTTCAAAATGTTCTTATTTCCCCTTAATATTGTAAAGATCTGTTATCCATGAATTTATTTAACCTTTTTTGAAGCCACAAATTTTTATTCAATATTATGATAACAAGTACAATGAAAAGGCCGCTAGACAAGGAAGTAGAAGGCAGGGCTTGTGGCCATTTACATTAGTTGTGTGACCTTAGGCAATAATAATAAAAGTAATTTATACTTATATGGGACTTTGAAGTTTACAGAGAACTTTCTTTAGAATAACCATATGAACTTACATATTCAAAAACATTTATAAGCTACTCTTTTCATAGTAGCTCCAAACTGAAAACTAAAAGGATCCCCATCTAATGGGGGATAACTAAACAAATAACAATATATGAGTGATGTAAAGTCAGCAGAACTAAGATAAAAATTTATACAACTTTGGGAGACTTTAGAACTCTGATCCATTTAATGAGAAATAAGTTCAGAAGACTGAAGATGAAACACGTGGCTAGGTGAGAGAAATGAAAAAAGGCTCATCTTTTTGATGACATGGCCAATGTAGGAATTTGTCTGCTTCATTATGTGCATTTGTTATGAAGGGTTTTTGTTGCTGTTCAGCATGATGGAAAGGGAAGATAATAAATGCTTAAAAATAAAACTAATTTAAAATTGTAAGAAAATATTATAAACATTATTATTCTCATTTTAATTCAATTCAACAAATATTTATTAAATATTTACTATATGCAAAGCTCTAAGCTAAGCTTGGGGAAAGGTGGAGGAGGGAAGATAAAAATAAAAACAAATAGTTCCTGCAGTCAAAAAGCCTTATAGTCAGGGCACCTAGGTGGCACAGTGGATAGAATGCCAGCCCTGAAGTCAGGACTTGAGTTCAAATCTGATCTCAGACACTTAACACGTCCTAGCTGTGTGACCCTGGGCAAGTGCCTCAGCAAAAAAAAAAAAAAAAAAAGACGTATAGTCTATCTACTAGGGTTGGGGCAAAGCATATGTCCAAAAATAAATAAATACAAAGTAATTGAAAAGAGAATACTCACACTTGGGAGAAATCAAGGAAGGTGGCTCCTGATAGAGATGTTAACAGAGTACTTTCCAAAAATAAGGAATGGCTTTTGCAAAAGCACAGAGGTGAGAGATTAAACGTCCATAGGGAAGAAACTAAGGTTTAGAGAAACTGACTTTCTCTTGTTGACACAACTAGTGTCAGCACCAGACCCCAAAACCAAATACCCTAACAATGCTGTTTCTAATATGCAACTCTGAAAGTTCCTTATTCTCCCTGGGCCTCAGTTTCTCATCTGTAAAATAACTGGATTGTACCAGATCTTTTATAAAGTCTCTTTCAGCTTTAATATACTATAATTCTCTTGTTTGTGGCAGCCCTTTTTGTAGTGGCTAGAAACTGGAAATTGAATAGATGCCCTTCAATTGGAGAATGGCTGAATAAACTACTGTATATGAATAATATGGAATATTATTGTTCTGTAAGAAACGACCAGCAGGATGATTTCAGAGAGGCCTGGAGAAACTTGCATGAACTGATGCTCAGTGAAATGAGCAGAACCAGGAGATCATTATTCACGGCAACAACAAGACTATATGACGATCAATTCTGATGGACATGGCTCCCTTCAACAACGAAATGTTTCAAACCACCTCCAATTGTTCACTGAAGAAAGCCATATACACCCAGAGAGAGGGATGTGAAATGTGGACCACAACATAACATTCTCATACTCCTTGATTGATGTTTGCTTACATTGTGTTTCCTTTATCTGATATGTCTTTAGTGTAGATAAGATTTTTCTTGCACAACAATAAGTTTGGAAATATGTATACATATATTCGATTTGCCAATATTTTAACATAATTAACATGTAGTGGATATCCTGCCATCTAGGGGAGGGGTGGGGAGTTGGGGGGAAAAATTTGTAACAGAAAGCTATGTAAGGGTTAATGTTGAAGAATTACCCATACGTATGTTATGCAAATAAAATTTTTAAAAAATTTTAAAAAATACTATAATTCTCTTATGCTTGGAGTTATATGTATTAGGCCTTTCTTTTCTTTGTTCTTAATTTAGCTTGATTAATTAAACAATTAACAAGCACTTATTAAGCACTTACAAATGCTAGGAATTGAAAATATACAAGTGAGAAAGTCACTGATCTCAAGGGGCTACTAATTCTAATATATGGAATTGAATGAATAAATTAATGGTGATGCATTGGAAATGAATTGAACAAATCAATTAGCTTAATAATTTCTTAGATTAAGGAAACAATCCCTTTTACTTTTAGTCTTTCTAGATAGAAGAGTTTTATTCCATCCTTATATAGTAATAGCCTCCCTTCCTAGGATTATTTAAATTGTCCTTATTTCTAACTTATTGTATGTCTCTTTTAAATCTTCATTGGTATGAGGTAGTGGAAAGAGTAATAATCTTGGAGTCTTTATGCCCTTGGTTTGACTGCTAGGATGGGCAGAAATTGATGATATGAACTTGAATGAGCAAGTACTTGAAGTTCTTAGAGGTTCAGCTTCCTCACTTTTAAAAACTTGCACCAACTAGCCATTGAAATTATTGTGATTATAGAGTACTTTGTGAAACACTAGAAATATGAGTTGATTTTATGATTTCTTGAATTGTGCTAATCTCAACCACACATAGAATTTCAGATAAAAATATTCCATGATTTTGAACAACAATGAAACAATATTGATATATCAATCCACAATATAATTTTTTTAAGTTGCTAAACTTTCTTTAGAATAGCAGCCATTTTTTCCAGATCTGTGCTCACTAGTCTCAACATTTACCAAAGCTGGAATGTGTGTTCTTTTTAATTACACATTATAACTTTCAAGTACTAATTTATGCCAACCACACATGGTTCTTTTATCACTTTATCATAATTTAGCATCAATTGCTTTTAGTGATTAACATCTGCCACCTGCTGGAAATAGTTGCCATTTTTTACAGTAGAAATGGAAGTCAGAGTCTGAGAAAAATGCATTCAGAACAACTCAGAAGCAACCTTGGGATTGCCTTCACCCACCTCCAGAAGCCGATCCTTCCAAGGTTGAGTCACACATTCAGGTCCTTTCCCTGCTGAGCACAAAGTAGTTCTCTGAGACCTACCTTAGAATACAAACACAGAAGTAACTGACTTTAGGAGTAGCCCAATCTCCTGAAGGTTCTAAATTAAAGGTATGGGCTCTCCCTACCCTGAGGTTCACCAAGAATACTCTTCACCTCTCCTCCCCTATCATCCCTCACCTCCCAAGGCTTAAGAGGAACAGGACAATGTTGTTAAGGTGCTGTTTGCCAGTGCTTTTGTCTAGGTGTTCTTCTCTAAACAAAGTGGCAAGTAGAAACATGCTCTTCCAACAAATAAACACAACTGTCAGAAACCTGAATCTGTTCTTGCTTCATTGCTTAAAACACATAAACAAAAAGTTTCCTCTGAACAATCACTTCTTGTAAAAAAAAAATGCTACTCAACAAGCAAGGAAAGGTAGTAATAGCAGAAACTTCTAATAGAGGAAGAAGCTTTCCAGCTCAGACTTCATGGGGTTTCTACATTATAAGAACATTCTTCCTATTTCAAAAGAAAAAGTCATACAGTGTGGTATTTGGCAGGGACCCAAAGCTTGCAGCATAATTTTCAAGTAGTCACAGAGTTTGGTATTATAGTTGAATATGTTAGTGTTGCACTTATAAAATTATAATTTCCTCTTAAATCAAATTGCCCCTTCTTTCTTTCATGAAATAAGATCAACTTTAGATATGGCATGATAGGATCAGTGATTTAGAGCTTTTCTAGCCCAGGTAATAGAAAGGGGTCTTTATTGTTGTTGAGCCATTTTTCAGTCATGACACAATTATTCAATTTCATGATTCAGAAGATATTCACGATCATTCAAATAGGGTCATGAATTTTAATTCAGGTCCTCTGATTCTCAATCCAATTACTTGGCATTGGTAATGGTATACTCCAATTTGCTGGGATATGTAGAAAATCCCCCAATCCTGAATTGTTTACCTCCTACCTCCCATTGAAACTTTAAATTGTACTTTTATCTTTTAACTATGTTAACAATTGTAGGAATTTTATCAGTATTTATTAAGCAGTTACTGTATGCTAGGTAGTATGCTAAGTACTATAATAGTCATTTAAAATGGGAAGGAGGGGAGTTGAATTGGAGAAGAGGATAGAGTGCCAGGCTTAAAGTCAGGAAGTATTTATTTATTCCTTCTCCTTATCTTTATTCTATAAATACTTAGTATGTACTTATCCATGCCAAATGCTAGGTAAACTCCTAGTGGGGATTATTTTTTGTCATTGTTGTTTTTAATATACCTATCTTCTAGAATATAGAATGTGCTTAATATAGGAAGGAAACAATTACTTTTGAATTATTTCCAAAATCAGTTTATGACCCACACAATAAATTAGTGACTTTATATCTCATTTTTGACCCTTAACTGTTCCCAGGCTTGATTACCCAATTCATTCACTGAATTGCTTTTAGCTGGTTTCAAAATCTAATCCATCCTCAAAGGAGAAATATCTGCCCTTGTAACAATATGCCAAGATTTCAAATGTCAATTACCAAAGAGGAATTATAAAAATATTCAAAATAAGGAATCATCATTGAAATTAATGTAATTATTTTAAAGCATTCGTTAAGCATTCAACTCACTATGAGCAAAGCTTTGTGTAAGTACTAGGCATACAAAGAGAAAAACAAGGAGACCATGCATATAGAAGGTTTCATATATAAATCAGAAGGAAAGGCTCAAGGGTCTTTAGCACACTATGGTAAAGCTGATGGCAATCCATCTTTAATGTACTTATTTCATTTCCATAAGAAGAAAAATTTTATTTCTGCTGTTGAACCATTTGATAAGGGATCTTTGGTATGAGGATTTTCTTTTCTACATCTTCAATATTTGTGACTACTGAGGAGGTAGGTCTGGAGCTCCTGCAGAAGCAGTTACTAGGTCAAGTCTCTACAGAGGTTGAGGGCCAGGCGAGAAACAGGGATGGTGGTCTTGGGATATGAGAATGATTTTGTTATTTGTAGTCTCTTGGGTCAAGGTCCTGGACTGAATCCATTTAGGGAAGATGGTGATTGAGGAGATAGTGGTAGTTTGACCAGCTTGGTACATCCCATCCATTGTTTCTCTCTCAGGGTGCCTTGCTACTTCAAATAGACTGGTTTACCTACTTTTCAAATTAATGTTGAAGGGAACAGAACTTATCTAGATGTTTAAATTTTGTTGTTTGTTTAAAGTCTTTCATGCATACTTAGGGAAAGGTTTGAGAAAGAAAAAACATGGGTTGAAACAGCCCTATAAGCCCTTTAGAGAAGAAGATTGAAGATGTTTTTTTATCTGGAAGTCAAAGAAAAATCACTACCAAACTAAGAGAAAAAAAAAACATTGCTGGTGAGATCAAAAGAAAGAGGAGTCAGCTTTGGCATTGATACTAGAAATACTTTTGGAAAGGATTATTTTTGGAAGCAGGTGGTCTGGAGAGGTTCATAGAATGTTAAAATTACAGAGCTAGGGAGGCAGTTTAGGTGGTGCAGTGGATAGCACACCACCCTGAAGTCAGGAGGATCTGAGTTCAAATTTAATCTCAGACACTTAACACTTCCCAGCTGTGTGACCCTGGGCAAGTCACTTAACCCCAATTGCCTCAACCAAAAAAAAAAAATTACAGAGCTGGAAGATTTCTTATAAATCTTCTAGTTCAATTCTCCTCATTTTTACAGGCAAGGAAACAACATGCAGATGCAGCATACTACAAATGGAAGGCCTGGACTGGAATCCATCACTTACCATGTGGAGATTATTTTAATTATGTTCAAGTCACTTCACTTCTATAAGAGCTCAAGTTAGACTTAACAGGCCTTCAAAATCCTTCCAGCTCTAACTCTATGGTCTTATATTTTTAAACAATTTTTTTCAATTATCCAATGTCAATTTTCTTTTTTATATACAATAATATTTTATTTTTCCAAATACATGTAAAGATGATTTTCAACATTCATTTTTTATTTTAATAATATTTTCCCCAAATATACGCAAAGATAGTTTTCAACATTCACCTTTGCAAAACCTTGTGTTCCAAATTTTTCTCCCTCTCCTCCCCCTTTTCCTCTCCCCAAAACAGCAAGAAATCCAATGCAAGTTAAATATGTGCAATTCTTCCAAACATATTTCCATAGTGATCATGCTGTTCAAAAAAAATCATATTAAAAAATACAAGGAAAACAAGCAAACAAAACAACAATAACAATACCAAAAAAGTGAAAATATTATTTTTCTTATTCATATTCAGTCTCCACAGTTCTCTCTCCAGATGTGGATGACACTTTTCAACATTCATTTGTATAAAACTTTGAATTCCAAATTTTTCTCCTTCCCTCTCTTAACTCACCCCTCCCGAAAATAGCAAGTAATAGGATATAGGTTAAATATGTGCAATTCTTTTAAACATATTTCAGTATTTGTCATGTTGTACAAGAAAAAATCAGATCAAAGGGGGAAAAATGAGAAAAAAAAGTGAAAATACTATGCTTTGATTCATATTTAGTCTCCATAGTTCTTTCTGGATGTGGATGGGTATTTTCTATCCCAAGTCTACTGGAATTGTCTTAAATCACTACATTGTCAAATATCTATATTCTCTCCCCACTTTCCTCCTCCCACACTGAAAAAAGGGGAAAAACCCTTGAAGGAAATATGTGCTATCAAGCAAAACCATATTGATAATGTTAAAAATGTTTCTTTCTTTCTTAAGCACATCATCTCTATCTGGAGATGAGTAGCACTCTCCATCATCAGTCCTCTGAAATAAGTTCTTAAATCTTTCAAAACTATTTATCTTTATAATATCATTGTTACAGTATAAATTGTTTTCCTTGTTCTTTATATTTCACTTTGGATTATGTCTTCCTAAGTTTCTCTGAAACCACCCCTTTCATCATTTCTCTCGGTACAATTATATTCCATTATATTCACACATCATAATTTGTTTAGTCATTCCCCAATCTATGAATTTATATGATTGAAAGATTTATTGGAGATCATTTAATCCAACCTTCTAATTTTATAGATAAGGGAAATAAGGCCCAGTGGAGTCAAAATCACTTCTACCAAGGTTTCAGATAGTAAATAAATAGCTGAACCAGTACCAAAAGCTGGATTTCCTGAATATCAAAGAATTTTTCTAGTACATCACTGCCTCCTCTCCACATATACACACTTCGAGAGACTAATAGTTCTCAAACATTTGGGAGGGTAGAGTCACAAAACATCTGAGAAAAGGAAAATTAACCCACAGGTCATGTAGCTTTTTTGCTTCCATTACCATCATAAAAGAAGACTTCACTTTGAACAAGTGAAAAAAATGATAGTGATTCTCATGGGGACACCATGCTTTATCTGCTTTAAAATATCTGCTTTAAAAATAATACATAGAAGTAGGTAATTCATATAAACAAAAACTACTTATTTCACCATATTAAATATCAACATTAAGGTTTATGATATATTAGGCAAAGGATTATTAATGGTCATAGCACCAGATTTTAGGAATCCGCTGGGCTAGACGGGGACTAGCTAGGTTCACCCACAGACAAGTAGATGTACAAATCCCTAAGAATAGGGGGCTCTCCCCAGAGTCAGAGAATACAGGCAAGGAAGAACCCCTTACTAGGGCAAGTGGCTTAGTCCGTAAGGAGATGCTTTATGAGGTGCAGGCAATCGAGAATAGAATCCTGCAAGGCTGGGTCCGAGAGGATGCTGGGTACCGGATTGTACAGTCTCAGAACTCGGGTGGGAGGGTTAGAGGGAGGGGGGCGGGATAAGGGATTGAAGTCAAGGGGAGGGGGGTGGGGGGTAGGAAAATATTTGGCTAGTAGTAAGTTAAATCAGCGTCCTCTTATGGCGGCGAACAAGCCTTCAGAGATTTTGATAAGCGTGGTCTTCGCAGAATGCAGAGGTGGAAAAACAGAGTCCAGGTAAGAGTTAGATCAGAAAAGATAGCGACAACTTGATCCATCCAGGAAACTAAAGAAGTAAAATGAAGGAGTTAAGGGAATTATTACATCACTTTCTAATTCCTCACCCTGTTACCCTCACCTCTAAAAGAAAGAAAACTCATATTCCCGACGCTTTCGTTCGTTTTTTGTTTTTTTGTTTTTTTGTTTTTTTTTTTTTAAAGAGGGTTGGCTGACAAAGAGGGGCTCAGTTTATGGCCTTAAGTCCAGCCTTGGAAAGTCCTAATTAACCCTCTCCTAAAGATGGACTTCGAAAAGAACCGTCCAGTTGCACCGTTGGGGCGGAAGAAGCCGCAGCTGGGCCCTCGGAGAGTCTAGTCTGAGCCCCCGTCGGGGAGGGGGGAGGGGAAGGGTTAAGGTGGGGAGCCCAGGAGGGAGGGAGTCATGGTGACGAGCCCCTGGGGGTGGGGCCGGTGGAGAGACCGCTGGGAGGTGACGGGTGGGAGGGATAGAAAGGGGGGTTGGAGAGGGAAGGAGGGGGAAGGGGCAAAGGACCTGTGCTAGGTTCTGGGGCATTAATAAAATAACTATAATTTAGAGTTTTGCGGATCGGTTGGTTTGTTGGTTGTTAGTTCAGAGCTGTGTTTTTCCTGAGAATTTCCCTTTGCTGATGCCAATCGTCAATTGTCCTGTAAATTATGGCCATAGAGAGTTGACTGGGGACGTTGAAAAGTTAAGTGACCTTTCTAGAATCACACAGTTAGGGTCAAAGACCGAACTTGAATACAGATGTGCCAGAGTCCAGCTCTTTATGACAGCAGCGATTAATTGCTGCTTGTCTTTTATGGCTTACATGGACTGTATTTTTATTTTTTTAAATGACAACTGGCATTCATAGAAGCACTTTAAGGATTGCATTATCTGATTTGACCCTCATGAAAACCCTGTATGGTAAGTACTACCTGCATTATTAATCCCATTTTAGAGATCAGGATACCAAGCCTCAAAAAAGATTGATGACTTGATCAAATACCCAGGAAGTGGCAAGGGTAGGTTTGGACCTAATGTCTTCCTGACTCCAGTTTGGCAATTTACCTAGATTTTAGGGAACCAGTGGATAAAATATCTATTCTATTCTTATGGAAAGGATGGGAGTTGATGAGTACAATAAGGGTGATTTAAAAGTGATTAAATCATTCAATAAAAAACAGCCAAATTTATTAATCCCCTGCCACATGTCATGCATTGTGGCAATATTAAAGACAAAAGCAAAACAGGACCTAGGAGCTTATACTTCATTGGGATGACAACATGTACATATAGCATATATACAAATTCCATACAAGAAAAATCTTGGAGGAAAGTCATTAACAGCTGAGAACATGGGAAAATATCTCATGCTGTAGATAGTATTTGAAATGTCTTCAAAAAAATCTAGGAGACATTAGTAAATAAGAAAGATCATTTTAGATAGCTACTGCAAAGGCACACAGAAATGAAATGAAATGAATATCAAGAAGGCCAATTTGACTGACCATAGAGAATATGGAAAAGACTAGAAATGGAAGAAGGGTCTTATTGTAAAGAGTTTTAAATGCTCAACAGAGGGACTTATTTGATCCTAGAGGTTCTAAGGGAACCACTGAACATTATTGTGTAAAGGGTTGACCTGGGCAGACCTGAACTTAAAGCTGTTTGTCCTTCATTCTCAGAGGATCATGACATCAGGGAGGTGATGCTATGGCATGCAAGTGAATTAGAGTTAAGTGAGGGAGGGCTGTGCAAGGTCACCTGCCTCACTTTCTCCTCCAATCATGTGGGTCCAGTGGCCAGATATAGATCAAGGCAATTGGAGATGGTCCTGGATGCAGTGGGAATTCTTGGTCTTTGTAAACTCAGGTCTTTAACTGGTCTCAGTTTGAATGAGGCCACACCCATTCAGAGATTAAGACTATATGAGGCTGTATAGTTCAGACAGCCTGACTACAGTGGTGGAAGTGTGATTGGAAAAAAGGGGGCATATCAATGTGGAGGCAAAAAGGACCAAATGTAACAGCTGATTAGATATGTGCAGTGAGGAGCCATCAAAATTGTAAATTTAGTTGGAAGCATGGTGGTCACTCCTCAGTGATAGGAAAAGCTAAAAGAAAAATGGGTTTGAGAGTGAAAGATGAGTTCTGTTTTAGGCATGTTGAACTTGAGATGCTGTAGCATTTGCAATTTGAATGTCTAATAAGTAGCTTGTGATATGGACCTATAACTCAAGTCTGAGGTTAAGATTGATATAAAATCATGGAAGTCATCTATATAATTTCCCAAAATATAAGTGGTCAAAGCAGTTGAGCAGGTTTATAGCTGGACTCATGAGAGCTAATGAGCTCACCAAGAAAATGTTTAGATGGAGAAAAGGTGGAATCAGAGGTGCCATGGTTAGGAAGATATGGATGGTGATCCTACAGAAGAATTTTAGCATTAGTCAAAAAAGGAGGAGAACCAAGATAGTGTTACAAAAACCCAGAGAAAAGCCATTATACAGAAAAAAAAGGTAGTCAACAGTGTTAAATACTACAGAGAGATCAAGAAAGATGAGGATTAGATTTGGCAATTAAATAACTAGTGACTTTGGAGAGAGCAGCTTTAATTGGCTATGAAATTACCTCAAAGATTCAGAAATTAACTCAAAGACTGAATGACTGGGTTAAGAGATTAACTTTTATGTCAATTGTAGACTGCTTCAGAGAACTATCTGGGCTTGGTTCTGCACAGTTTAGCATAAAAACAATAAATTTAAAATTGTAAAGGTCTTTAGGAGACATCCCTAAATACTGCAAGTACTTCTCTCTTCTGGCCTTCTTGAATTTACCATTTTATGGATGAGGGATCTGAGACTCAGAAAAATTATCTAATTTGACCAAGGTCTCATGAATAAGGAGGCAAAGTCAAGATATGGCTCATTTCCTTCACTTAATCTGTTATACTTTTATCTGGCCAATACCAGGGCCGCCCATTTCTTTGTTTCCTCTATCCAAACCTAGATCTTTTGGGCTTGTTGGAGACATCTGCTGTCTCTGTATAAAACAGAGCCCTCATATTGTCCCACTCAGTTTGAAAAAGCATGCTCCAATCAATCACAATGATCCTTTATGTTTAGACTATCTTGGAGGGTCCATTCCCCCCTTAATGACATCTTTGCCACTTGTCCAAACACAGGCATTAATCAATTTAAAGGAAAAGCAATCCTCCACCTTTGATATATACTACTGAAAAATAAAATTACTCCAGTCTTTATCCTTTGTTAAGAGCTATGGATACAAAGAAAGGCTATTCTCTCCCGCCCCCCCCCAAAAAAACAACACTAGGATTTTTAAAGTAAATCATCAGGTGAACAGCAAATAGGGGTAATTTTGTCTCCTCTTTCCCTAACATTAAATCTTTAACTTCTTTCTTTTGTCTCAATGCTATTGCTAACATTCCTAAATCTATATCAAATAATGGCAATGAAAGCAATAATTCTTATTTTGCACCTGTATTTTATTGGGAAAATTTCTAGTGCAAACCACTAATAATCACATGAAAGAAAACAAGTTCACTAATAAGAGAAATTACCTTGAAGCTTCACCCCACCACCAACAAATTGGCAAGTATATCAAATAATGAGAATAGTCAATGTTAGAGGGATTATAGAAAAGAAAGACACACTTAGGCATTGTTGGTAAATATATAAATCCTTCTGGAAAAGTATGGAATTCTGCAGATGACGTGGCTATAATTGTCCCAGAAATTCCATAGCTAGATATAAACCTCCAAGGAGAATAAGAGGAAAAGAAAGAGAAAGGAGGAGGAGAAAGAAACAAAAGAGGAAGAAAAGGAGGAGAAAGAAACAAAGGAGGAAGAAAAAGAGGAGGAGAAAAGGGATAAAGGTGTAAATTTTTACTTCTCAAGCAGCTTCTGAGATTTCTAAAAGGAGGTGGGGAAAGAATAATTGAAAAAAGATAAATTGATCGAAGGCTGAAAGGTTTCAAGACAAACCACCTTCTTTGAAAGCCTGCCTAACAGTAGTGGATAATACTATTTCTCCTTTTCTCAGGAGTCAGCAGAGACTAAGCAAACTGTTTAGGATCTTTCCAGTATCACAAAATCAAAACTAACTTATATAGCTATGGTTTAATATGTGATATCAGGAATGACAGAAATGTTCCATTATTTTTTTAATTCCCTTCCTCCTAAAAAAATAAATAAAACCTTCTTTGCTTTCAAACTGCTATATGAAATTCAGCATTTAAAGTTTTATTCTTTTATTTCAAAATTCTGGATTTGTTAAAAATTCATTTATCCTTGGAAGGGGATAATATTTTAAAATGCCAATTATTTGTAGTTCAATATGAATGAGCTTCACACTCATTTCATAATGAATGAATTTCAGACTTTTTGAAGATAGCATATTTTGATGGGGGTAAAGGTGTAAAATGAAGAGATCACTGAATACCTAATGGTACCATAGAAAGGGAAAGAGGGCACAGAATAGATGATCAAAAGTACTGATGATCAAATTTGCCTCTTAACACCTGTGACAACACCTGTGACTTAAAAAGCTACTTCTGCATCAACAAATTCTGTGGATTAACTTCTAGTCAGTCATAGTTTATTAGCCCCTACTGAGCTTTTACTAGACAATCAAATGCCATATTAAGTTTTTTTAAAATTTTTAATAAAAGATAGAAAATAAAAAGAAAAAATCCTCCCATGTGCTTAAATGGAGTACAATGAATTCATTACACATAACTAGAGGGGAAAGTCATATAACTAAAAAAACACACATTTAGCAAACGTTTACTAAGCATCTAATATGTGCAAGACACTGTGCTAAGCCCTGGGGATTTGAAAACAAAAACAACTATCCCTAGCCTCAGTGAATTTATAATCTCCTGGGAAAAAGAGCATGTAGACAGATAAATAAATATCAAAAATACTTGAAGTAATTTTGGAGAGGAAAGATTAACTACAGCTAAAAGAACACAAAAGGACTTGTCCATGAGTTGACAATTGAACTGAGCCTTGAAGAGAGAGCCCAAGAGCCATAACTGAGAAGGGAGGTATCTTGAAAGGACAAAATGGAATGTTATGGAAGAAAGCAAATGGGTTCTTTGAGCAGGAACAGAGTATAAGGAGAAGTAATGTAAAATAAGTCTAAAAAGGTAAGGTAGAAACTTTGAAGGGCATTGAGAAGCAGAGGAATTTAGTTACCTAGAGGCAATAAGGAGCCACTGAATTTTGTTAAATGAGGGAGTAACATAGAAGTGTGCTTTAGGAGTATCAATTTGGCAGCTGTGTAGAAGACAAATTGGAGAGGGGAAAGACTAGAAGCAAAGAGATTATTGTAGTAGTCAGAGTGAGAGTCAACCAAGGGCTGATTTAGGGTTATGACCATGTGAGTTGAAAGAAGGCAACAGGATATTAAAAATATTGTGGAGGTAAAAACTGATAAGACTCAGAGACTTATAAAAAGATATGGGAGATAAAAAAAAAAAGGGAAGAGCTGAAGGTAGCTCTTGAGATTGTGAGCCAGAATGATTGGAAGGATAGTAGTGCTCTCAACAGAAATAGGGGAATTAGAAAGAGAAATAGGGTTTAGAGGGAAAAATAATGACCTACTTTAGACACATTAAGTGATCAGTAAACATACATGTAGAAAACACATGACCAGTGAACATGCATGAAAGGGAACACACAAGGAACTAGTATTTAATGCAAATCCATGGAGGGCGAACCTTGAGGGACATTTATGGCCCAGACGTGTGATTAAAGTAATTCATCCTTGACATTGCAGAGCAGCTACTGTCCACTGGTGGCATCATCACACTGTTTTCTGATTTTTTTTTTCTGAGTATCACATCCCTGCTTTCCATAAAGAGTCAAATACCTAATATTATTATATTAGTTATGTACATATAATATATATACATAATATAAATGGGAGGTAATCTTAGTGGGAAGGCCATGGGCCTAAGGGTTACAGTACCAAGAAGGCTTCTGTGGAAGATGGGATTTGAATTGAGTCTTAAAGGAAGCTAGGAGGCAGGGGTGGGGATGAAAAACATTTCCAGTCATGGAGGACAGCCAGGACCAATGTAGAGTTGGGATTTAGAGTGTTGAGTATAAGAAACAGCAAATAAACTAGTTTATTTTATTTTTTTTGTTTTGTTTTTTCAAATATATTTTTTATTATTAAAACTTTTTATTTACAAAACATATGTATGGGTAATTCTTCAACATTAACCCTTAAAAAGCTTTCTGTTAACAAATTTTTCCCCCCTACTCTCCACCCCTCCCCTAGATGGCAGGATATCCACTACATGTTAATTATGTTAAAATACTTGACAAATCGAATATATGTATACTTATTTCCACACTTATCATTTTTGTGCAAGAAAAATCGTATCTACAAGAAAGAAAAATCAGATAAAGGAAACCCAATGCAAGCAAAAATCAATCGAGAGCATGAAAATGTTATATTGTGGTCCACATTTCACATCCCTCTCTCTGGATTATATGGCTTTCTTCACTGAACAATTGGAATTGTAAACCAGTTTAGAAAGGAAAATGTTAGGTTTTGAAAGGCTTTAAATGGCAGAGGATTTTTATATTTGATCATAGAAGAAAGAGGAGGTAACTGGGATTGATTGAATGAGGGAGGAAGAAAGGATATGTTTGACATGGGCAGAACTGCCTTTGAGAAAAATCACTTTGGCATTTGAGTGCAGGGTGGATCACAGTGAGGAGAGGCTTAAGGCCAAGACAAATTAGGATACTATTGTACTAGGACAGGCAAGAAGAGATAAAGGCTTATGCTAGGCTGGTGCTGAATGAGTGGAGAGAAAGGGATAGGGATGAGAGATGTTGTGAAGGAAGAAAGATACAAATTAAAGTGATAACTTACATTTATCAGATGACTTTTGACCTTGTAGTTTAAATTACTAAATATATAAGATAAATATTTTCTCTAATTTTAAAAAAATCAACTGTAAATCAGAAGAGAAAACTCTACATTATTTGAGGTGGGTTGTGTTGTATGTGAGAGGTTTTTTTTGAGGGGATGGGGAGGTTTGAAGGGAAGGATGTTATTAAAAATATAAAATGCTGGCTTGGATTTTTTGGGGGGAGGAGGAGAATGGTTGCTTATGTTAACATCAGATCCACATTAAAATAGCAACAAATACTGTTAGGTCTGAGATTCTTGGGGTCCCAGTATCTTCCTCTGTGACTGAAATTTCCTACTGAACTTCTCCATTATTCCTCTTCCCACTGTTCCTGATTGCTGGCCTCTGAAGCTCAGGAACACACACTTCCTGTTTGGCTTGTGTCTTCACTGAAATGCCTACTATTTCAGATGTTACTGAAAGCCTTTAAAATGTACATTAGCCTCAGCCCATTTCCCTTGCATTGTAAGACCTACACACCGCACAGGGTGAGCTGTTCCAGAAGGGGCTTCACAAAGAGATCCTCTTTCATTCCTGCTTTGAAGAGGAGTTTGCAGGCCTCTTCTAAGCAAATGGTTAACATGCCCTAGTGTCCCACTCCAAGCGTTCTCTTATTTTAGAGCCCAGTGGAATAAAACTCCACTCTGCTTGGAACAGATAGGTTAGGACATTATTCAAGGGCAACTGCATGGGACTAGTGACCAGCAGCAAAAAATATACTGCTTTTAAATAGCATAAAGATTATTATTGTTCAGCTAAGAAAGCTCTTGCCTTTATAGCAGGATAAAAATGAGGGAGAGAGTGGGGAGGCAGGAACAGATTCCATGCTTTGGCAGGCTGCACCCATTTTAGAAAAGGAAGTGTTTGTGTAGATCTCCTTAGAGGCAGACAAGCCTTCTTCCCACCATGGGCCTTCTCTTGGATTGTGTCAGCTTCCTCTCAACTGATTAACTTCATTCTAAGCTCTTTTCATTTTTTTCTGCTCAGCATGCTAATAACTCTTGACAGTAATTGTAAAGTTGTGAATTTGAATAGATCAGGATCTCTGAACTTTTCTGTTGACCTAAACTCTGATGAGAGAGAAAGCCTAAAAGAACTGCAGCATGGGGTAGGGGAAAGAGCATGGCACTGGATATCAAACTGGAAGAGTTGGAGTTTCAATTCTGAAGCACAGACAAATCATTCAACTGTTCTTTCCTCACTGAAAAATAATGTAGTGGACTGGATGGTCTCAAAGGCTCCTTCCAGTTGTAAATCCTAAAAACAATAAGATTAGAGTTTAGAAAGTTTAAGTATATTTTCTTCTATTTCATAAATTCATTGAAGAAATTTCCTTGTGCTTTTCAATAATAGTCTATCTTCAATTCACAGCAGGTCCTTCCATTCTATGAACTCTTACAGCTGTTGGTAACCTTTTATCATATTTCTAATCATATGCATCTCATTGAACTCCATCATACTCGATGTTTAATTCTTGCTACTAAATTTAAGCTCTTTTAGAGCAAGATCTATGTCATTGATTTTAAAAATCTCTTCAATACAGTGACTTGCATTGTTGTTATTATTGTTGATCATTCAAATTGTGTCTGATTCTTCATTCTCAATGTCTGTCCAACCTCATGTTTGTTGCCTCTTTGACATTATCTTTCTGTCTCTTCCTCTGCTGTCTTCTGATCCTTTGGCTTTGTCTTTCCCAACATTAGAGTCTTTTCCAATGACTCCTGTCTTCCCATTATGTGACCAAGTATTTATGTGAACAAAATATTTAAGCATTAGCTTTAGTATTTGTCCTTCCAATGAATCATCTGAATTAATTTCTTTGATTTAATTGGCTGATTTGAGATCTTTATTGTTCAGGGGCCTCTCAAATGTTATTTTTGGCATCACAATTTGAAAGCACGGATTCTCAACTCAGCTTTCCTTACATTTCCATTCTCATAACCATAGATTGCTGCTGGAAAAACCATAGCTTTTTCTATACAGATCTTTGTTGGTAAGATGATATCCCTTTTTTTTTAGTATGCTATTCAGATTTGCCATAGTTTTCCTTCCAAAGAGCCAGAATTTTTTTTAAACATTTTTTAAAGTTTTGAGTTCCTAATTCTATTCTTCCCTCCCTTCTCTCCATCCCTCTCCCTGAGATGGTAAGAAATGATCTATAACATTTCCACATTAGTCATTTTGTACAAGAAGATTTTAATAAAAGAAAAAGATGAAAGCAAGTAAAAATTAGCATGTTTCAATTTGTATTCAAATATCAGCACTTTCTCTGGAAGCAAATAGTATGCTTTATCATTAGTTCTTTGTGATTGTTTTGGATCATTGTGTTGCTGAGAAGAACTAAGTCATTCAGTTTTTCATCTCACAATATTGCTGTTACTGTGTAGTTCTCCTGGTTCTGTTCACTTTATTATGCAGTCTTTCCAGGTTTTTCTGAAACCATCCTAATTGTCCTTTCCAGCACAACAATATTCCATTACATATATCACAGTTTAATCAGTCATTCCCCAATTGATGGGCATCCCTTTGATTTTTAATTCTTAGCCACTACAAAAAGAGCTGCTATAAATAATTTTGTACAAATAGGTCCTTTCTCCTTTTAGGGATATAAACCTAGTACTGGTTTTGCTGGAGCCAAGGATATACATAGTTTTATAGCCCTTTGACCTAGTTCCAAATTGTTCTCCAGGACAGTTGGGTCAATTCACAACTCATTAATGGTCCAGTTTTCTGATATCTTCTCCACCATTTTATTATTTTCCTTTTCTGTCATAGTACTCAATCTGAGAGATATGAGGTAATATCTCACAGTTATTTTAACTAGCATTTCTCTAATCAATAATGATTTGGAGCATTTTTTCATATGACTATATATAACTTTGATTTCTTTGTCTGAAAGCTGCTTGTTCATATTCTTTGGCCATTTATAAACTAGGGAATGACTTGCATTTTTATAAATTTGACTCAGTTCTCTATATATTTGAAAAATGAGGCCTTTCTCAGAGAAACTTGTTGCAAAATTTCCCTCAAATTTTCTGCTTTCCTTATAATTTTGGTTGCATTGGTTTTGTTTATGCAAACCCTTTTAATTTTATATAATTATTATATTTTGTAATGCTCTATATCTTATTTGGTCCCCATTCTTCCGTTATCCACAAATCAGACAGATAACTATTTTATAATCTCTTAATTTGCTTATGGTATCATCCTTTATGTATAAATTATATATCCATTTTAATCTTACCTTGGAATATGGTGTGAGATGTTGGTCTATACTTAGTTTTTGCTGTGCTGTTCTCCAGTTTTGCTAGCAGTTTTTGGTCAATAATGAGTTTTTGTTCCAAAAACTTGAATCTTTGGACTTATCATATACTAAATTACTATGTTCACTTACTATAATGTAATTTGTACATTCCATTATCTACCTCTCTATTTCTCAACCAGTACCAGATGGTTTTGATAATTATCACTTTATAATACAATTTGAGATGTGGTATATAGACCATCTTCTTTGGCATTTTTTCATTGATTCCCTTGATATCCTTGAGCTTTTGTTCTTCCAGATGAATTTTGTTATTATTTTCCTATCTCTATAAGTTTTTGATAGTTTGATTTATATGGCACTGAATAAATAGATTAATGTAAATCAAATTGTCATTTTTATTATATTGGCTTGACCTATTAAGGAATTAATATTTTTCCAATTTCTTAGATCTAACTTTATTTGTGTGAAAAGTGCTTTGTAATTGTGTTCAATTAGTTCCTGAGTTTGTTTTAGCAGGTAGACTCCCATGTACTTTATATTGTCTATAGTTATTTTAAATGGAATTTTTCTTTTTATCTTTTGCTGCTAGAATTTGTTGGTAATATATAGATGTGCTGATGATTTATATGGGTTTATATTGTATCCTGCAACTTTGCTAAAGTTGTTAATTTCAAGTAGTTTTTTCAAGTAATTTCAAGTAGTTGGTTCTCTGGGATTTTCTAAGTATACCATCATATCATCTGTAGAGTGATAGCTTTTGTTTCCACATACTAATTCCTATACTAATTCCTTTAATTTTTTTCTTCTCTTGTTGCTATAATTAACATTTCTAGTACAATATTAAATAATAGAGGTGGTAATGGTCATTTTTGCTTTACCCCTGATTTTGCTGAGAAGGCTTCTACTTAATCTCTTATTATAGATGCATGTTGATAGTTATAGATAAATATTAGTTATCATTTTAAGGTAAGCTCCCTTTATTCCTATGCTCTCTAGTGTTTTTAATAGGAATGGGTGCTGTATTTTGTCAAAGGCTTTTTATGCATCTATAGAGATAATCATATGATTTCTGTTGGTTTTGTTATTGATATGTCAATTATGCTGATAGTTTTCCTAGTATTGAATCAGCCCTGCATTCCTGGTATAAATTCCACCTGATCATAGTGAATGAACCTTGTGATATATTGCTGTAATCTTTGAACTAATATTTTGCATCAACATTCATTTGGGAAATGGGTCTATAATTTTCTTTTAATTTTGGCTCTCTCTGATTTGTGTATCAGTACCATATTTGTGTAGTAAAAGGAATTTGGTAGGACTCCTTCTTTGAATTCTTTTTTAAAAAATATTTTTATTTGTAAAACATATGTACAGATAATTTTTCAGCATTGAACCTTGCATAGCCTTGTTTCACATTTTCCCCTCCTTTTCCTCGCCTTCTCCCCTAGATGGCCAGCAATCCAGTATATGTTATACATGTTAAAATATATGTTAAATCCAATATGTTTAAACATATTTATGTAGTTCTCTTGATGCACAAGAAAAATCAGATCAAAAAAAAAGAAAGAAAGAAAATGAGTAAGAAAACAAAATGCATACAGCCATTCTGGAGAACAATTTGGAGCTATGCTCAAAAAGTTATCAAACTGTGCATACCCTTTGACCCAGCAGCATTTCTATTGGGCTTATATCCCAAAGAAATCATAAAGGAAGGAAAAGGCCCCACATGTGCAAGAATGTTTGTGGCAGCCCTTTTTGTAGTGGCTAGAAACTGGAAATTGAATAGATGCCCTTCAATTGGAGAATGGCTGAATAAATTATGGTATATGAATGTTATGGAATATTATTGTTCTGTAAGAAATGACCAACAGGATGATTTCAGAGAGGCCTGGAGAGACTTGCATGAACTGATGCTGAGTGAAATGAGCAGAACCAGGAGATCATTATACACGGCAACAACAGTACTATATGACGATCAATTCTGATGGACATGGCTCTCTTCAACAATGAAATGTTTCAAACCACCTCCAATTGTTCACTGAAGTAAGCCATATACACCCAGAGAGAGGGATACGAAATGTGGACCACAACATAACATTCTCATACTCCTTGATTGATGTTTGCTTACATTGTGTTTCCTTTATCTGATATATCGTTTGTGTAGATAAGATTTTTCTTGCACACCAATGATAAGTTTGGAAATATGTATACATATATTCGATTTGCCAATATTTTAACATAATTAACATGTAGTGGATATCCTGCCATCTAGGGGAGGGGTGGGGAGTTGGGGGAAAAATTTGTAACGGAAAGCTATGTAAGGGTTATTGTTGAAGAATTACCCACACATATGTTATGCAAATAAAATAAAAATTTAAAAAAAAAAGAAAACAAAATGCAATTAAACAACAACAAAAAGAGAGAATGTTATGTTGTGATCCACATTCATTTCCCACAATCCTCTCTCTGGGTGTAGATGGCTCTCTTCATCACAAGATCATTAGAAGTGGCATCAGCCATGTCATTATTGGAAAGACCCATATCCATCAGAATTGATCATCACATAATTTTCTTGTTGCCATGTACAATGATCTCCTGGTTCTGCTCATTTCACTCAGCATCAGTTCATGCAAGTCTCTCCAGGCCTCTCTGAAATCATCCTGCTGGCCATTTCTTACAGAACAATAATATTCCATAACATTCATATACCATAACTTATTCAGCCATTCTCCAATAGTTTATATAGTATTAGGATTAATCTTTAAATGTTTATTAGAATTTGCTTGTGAATCTGAGCAAGCATCTTTTGATTTCATAACTGTAGTCATCATCTGCAGTGATCTTTGAGAACAAAAATATAAAAGCTGATTCTGGTTCCATTTCTTCTCCCTCTATTGGCCAGGAAATAATGGGAGTAGCTGCCATGATTTATTTTTTATGTTAAGTTTCAAGCCAACTTATACTCTTTTCTATCATCCTCATTAAAAAGATCCTTATTTCTGCACTTTTGACCACCAGAATAATAATATATGCATATATGAGATTGTTGATATTTTCCCCAACAACCTTAATCTCAGCTTTTGATTTCTCCAACTTGGGAATTTACATGATATGCTCTTCATATTAATTAAATGAGTAAAATAACAATATATAGCCTTGTCATACTCCTTTCCCAAGGAAAGGAGGATTTACACCATCACAGTTATTTGGTGATATTAAGATCTTTTTTGTATAATTTAGTATGTCCTTGCTACCTCTTCTTAATGTCTCCTACCTCTGTTCAATTCCTACCATTTTGTCTCTTTATCATGCTAATTTTTGCATGAAGTGTTCCTTTGATATCTCTAATTTTGTTGAAAAGATTTCTTATATTTTCCCATTCTCTTATTTTCTTCTATTACTTTGCATTGCTTCTTTAAGAAAATCTTATCTGTCCTTCTGGAATTCTGCTCTCATATAGGTTATATCTTTCCCTTTCTCCTTTTTTTTTTGCCTTTCCTTCTTCCCTTAACTATTTGTAAAGCCTCATCAGACAGTTATTTTGTTTTCTTGCTCTTTCTTTTTTTCTGGAATTTTTTTTGTGAGAACCTCCTATACATAGTTCTTTGAGTATTCTATTTACCAGATCTAATTCCTTAAATCTATTCATCACTTCCACTTTATATTCAGATTTACATTTGGATCATATCTATATGATCTGATGGTTTTCCTTACTTTCTTCAATTTAAGTCTAAAACTTGCATTAAGAAGTTCATGATCTGAACTACAGTCAATTATCAGGTCTTGTTTTAACTGTATAAGTTTCTTTATCTTTAGAGAAATCAGTCTGATTTTAGTATTGACCAGCTGGTAATTTCCATGTGTAGTTGTCTTTTAGGTTTAAAAAGTGTTTGCTATGATTAGCATGTGATGAATGTGATGTCTTTTTGGAGGGGCAAGAGTATGTAATTTCTAGAAATTGTTGTAGACTTAAAACCAAGCAATTTCATCCTTTTCAGCATCTGGTTGGAGTGTAGACTTGTAATACTATGATACTGAATAGTTTGTCTTAGATTCGAACACATATTATTCTGTTATTTTTGAGTTTATACCCCAGTACAGCATTTCTCACCCTTTTATTGAATATGAGGACCATGTCATTTCTTATAAGGGATTCTTGCCCACAGTAGTATATATTGTGATCAACTAAATAAAATTACTCATTTGTATCCACTTATATTCACTGACACTCAAGATATCGATGTTTAAATTTTCCATCTCCTGTTTGGCCACATGTTGATTAGTGGTCAGATAGAGTGGACAGCTTCCCAAAGCTAAGTATTCAGTCTAGAATCAGGAAGATTCATCTTCATAAGTTCAAATCTGGCCTGAAATACTTACTAGCTGTGTGATCCTGGACTAGTCATTTCACCACGTTTGCCTCAGTTTCATTATCTATAAAATGAGCTGGGAAAGGAAATGGCAAACCTCTCTAGTATTTTTGTTAAGAAAAACCCCCAAAGAGTCAGACATGACTGAAAAATGTCTGAGCAATAACAACAAAAATTACCCTTAGTTCATAGAGCTTACATTCCAGGTCTTTATGATTTTTGCAGCATCAAACTTTCCTTTCATTATCAGATATATCAACAGCTGATCTTTGATTATGGCTTTGGCCCAATTGCTTCTTTCCTTTTGTAGCTGTCCTCTGTTCTTTCCCAGTAATGTGTTGGACACCTTCTCCCCTGAGAGAGTCATCTTGTAATGTCATATCTTTTATCATTTTAATAGGTTTGTTTGTTGATTTATTAATGCCATAGCAGTACCTCATAATGAAATTAATAGTGAAATTAAAGCAGGATTCATTGGGGATTATTATTCATCAACAAGAGATATTTACATTGCTTCCCAAAGCTGAGTAAATTTAAAATGGAATCATAGAATTTTTAAGCTGGGAAGGACATGAAGTTGATCTAATTTAACTCTCTCATTTTACAGATGGTAAAACTGAGGCCAAAGTAGGTTAAATGACTTGTTCAAAGTCAAACATGTAGTAAGAGGCAGAGCAATGGGTCTCCTGACTCCTAGTCAGTAGTGGAGTATTTTTCCCCAAAACATAAACTTGCAAAAGGAATGAGAAATAAGTTGGGCATGCTATTACTAAGCAAATATTTTCTTATATTCTCTTTGAAGTAAAATTAAAAAAGCAGATTTCAAACCAGAAATCACTGTCACAAGAGATCTAAATAATGATTTTTATTAATACATAATTTAAAATATAATGGTACAGAGGTAACTAGGCGGTGCAGTGGATAGAGCACCAGCCCTGAAGTCAGGAGGACCTGAATTCAAATTTGACCTCTGATACTTAACATTTCCTAGTTGTATGATCCTGAGCAAGTCACTTAACCCCAATTGCCTGGGCAAAAAAAAAAAATATATATATATATATATGTACATATATATATACACATATACACACATATATATGTATACATGCATATATATGTATGTATACATACATATAATAACACATTTAGCACATAACTTAAGAATGTATCAGGGAAACATAAATTTTATCTCTAAGCTGGGCTGAATATAAGATTTATTTGTCTAAAACTTGGTTGACATGCAGATTAGCTGGAAAGATAGGTCCAAAATAAGTATTGGTCTTTATTATCTTCATAGTTCAAATAAACTTTATCAAAAATTTGAGTTATACAGAAAATGTGCATGGAAATATCCAGTACAACACTGCACAATATCATTTTAATAATCCACCTTTGTGGGAGTGAAATATATACCTATTTTTTTTTTTGCTGAAGCAATTGGGGTTGACTTGCCCAGGGTCACACAGCCAAAAATTATTGTATCTGAGGTCAGATTTGAACTCAGATTCGCCTGGACTTAAGGGCTGGTGCTCTATCCACTACACCAACTAGCTACCCCTGTAACTACCATTTTTTTAATTAAAGCTTTTTATTTGCAAAACATATGTATGGGTAATTTTTCAACATTGATCCTTACAAAGCTTTCCATTACAAATTTTCCCCCCTAGTCCCCACCCATCCCCTAGATGGCAGGAAATCTACTACATGTATAACTATCATTTTAAGAAAATTTCCTTTCCATTTTTAAAACAAGGAAAGGAGAGAGTGGGGAGTTAGGCTACATAATCTCTATAGCATCCTTTCTAATTCAAAATTTTTATGATTTCAATTCTGTGAGGAAAAGCTAGCAATCGCAACTTATTTTGTATAGTTAATTTTTACACGATTGTCACCCCTTTTTTAGTCATGTTCTACATTAATTCCTGTATGTTTCCATCTCATCTTGACCTTCAGAGGGAACGATTTTGAACACTTTTGTATATATGAGTCTCTGGAATGGCATACAGTTGGCCAAAAAAAAAAAAAACTACAGAGAATGATCTCACTGCCATCCAAATGTCTGACCACATTAAAAAGGCAAAGTTTGTGTGAATAAGACCAAAATATTTGACTTGTAATCACTTTTCAGAAGCAAAAAAAATTGTACACAGGTAGTATGTCCTATGGGTTCTTATAGATTGTTTGCTTTTTGTTGCTAGTGGTTTCCAGATCTTTCCAATTTCCTAAGGGGAAAAAAAGAAAAGGGAAAAAAAAGGAAAGGAGAGAAGGGAAGGGGAAGGGAGGGGAGGGTGAAGAGGGGAAGGGAGGGAAGAGGGGAGACAGAAAGAAGGAGATGGGAAGGGGGAAGGGGAGAGAAAAGGAAAATTTTAACATTCATCTTGTATATTTTCTTCCTTCAGCCAATGGACAAATAGGAAAAGTGGTAACCAAAATGGAATTTCTGTTGTATTCAAGTACTACTGAGAAACTATTCCCTTGAAATACTGGAATTCATTTCTTCTTTGTCATATTGTTTGAAAAACTACACCAACTATTCTTTTTCTTTCCTTTAGCTTGGATGGCATGACAACTACCATGTGATGATCTGCAAACACAATTACGGTCTCCAGGGCTTTGCATGAAATTTTGTGTTAAAGTGACACCTCTGTTTGAAGAGGGGAAGAGACCCATAAAACAGCTTAAAATGCATCGACCCTGCTGCCCTCTGTTTAATTACTTTGACAACATAATCTGCCAGAAATCATGGGAGAGAGCCTACAGAGACCACAGGAGAAAGGTAGGCACAATTCTAACCTTATGACTGAGCATATATGAATTTGAAAGATAAGTAGTTATTTTCAGATCCAAATGAGGATTAGTTCTTTATTATTTCATAAATGGGAGCTTATAGGGAGAAAGGCTTCATAAGCACTATCAACTAACCATCAGACAGCAGTCTTTGGTGCATTCTGTCATTATCCAGACTACAGACTCAGGGCTGATGGAAACTCTTTTGATTTCGTATCTTATCTCTCTAACACTGTCAATTTCCTCACAGCACATTTCTGACTGTCACATCCTGGATATATCTGAGTATGTTGGCAAGGAGGGAGGGATTCTACTACATCATTGATCTCAGGAGACCCTTTCTCTCTATCTAATTGATTTCATTGTTAGGAAATTTTGTACTGTTATTCAAACTGGGACTCCTTGGGTATCCTTTATGGTAGCTTTGACTCATTAGAGCAGGGAGCCATTTTTTTTTATCAAATCCATCATTCTGAATCTAAAAGGATACAAATGGCAAGAGGAAAGAATAGAAATTAGCCACATGAAAGAAATAATTATATATTCAAAGCCCCTGATCAAGAACAGTTAAATAAGTTAGTAGTTCAACTCATCTACTGGGGAATGAGGAAGCCTTTTGCCAACATTCATCAAAGTTATAATGACCTCTGAAAAAATGGGACTTGGCTCTTCACCCATGGTACTTGAGAGTAACATTTTGGTCTACAGTGGGGATTCTTAACCTGGTCCATGAACTTTTAAAAAATGATAATTATATTCTAATATGATTAAGTCCTACTATGTACTTTATTTTACACATTTTAAAAGTACTATTCTGAAAAGTCAGTAGGCTAACAGGATCCATGAAACAAAAATGGTTAAGGTCCCTTACTAATAATACAGCCTTTCACAGGATATTTTCTTTTAAGGCTATAATGCTAGTGAAGTAACATGTTCAGAACCTGTCAAGTTTTTTTAATTATGTATACTGCATTTTTAGCACCATTCCCCTTAAGTTTTATTATGTATGTTGACCACTTAATTCAGTCTCCATTAAACATATTTTGGTTTTAAATATGACATGTTTTAGAACATATTGTCATGTATGGTCTTTATCAAATCGCCTATGAAGGATTTAAAGAAAGAAATAGATAAAATTGTGCAGAGTAAGATCACAAAATGACAGAGCTGAAGGAGACTTTAGAAATGATCTAGTCCAATCCCTAAATACCTAGATGAGGAAACTGAGACTGAAAGAGATGTGACGTCCAAGACTAAGTACCAAGTAATAGCAGAGCAGTCATTGCTACCACAGACCCTCTGACTCCACTCCTGCATGATTCTGCCCACTTGTGAAGGGCAGCCATTGCCAACATTTATCAAAGTGTATGACTGGTGTGTCAGGAAGTCACCATGGTGGCTGTACAAAAGAAAGGCATTTGCTCCCATCATCCAACCACATTGAGGAATACAAAGGAGTGTTCTTAATACCCTATTTTTAAATTTGGGGCTCCAAATAGATTTTTCCCACAGAAACAATCTATTACAGATGCAAATTTCTATGGAGAGACAAAATGACATAAAGTTTGCCTAAACAAGGACTGAATTTAGGCTCTATCTCTGATACTGGCTATGTAGCACTATTTAAGGTAGAAGTTTCTCACCAGAAGTTCCCTACCCGGAAGACAAAATAAATCTGATAATAAATAAATAAAAGTTTCTAGAGCATTTGGTTCAGCCACTTTTGTGACCAGCCTGTTGACCTAATCACCATTGACAACAGTATTTCCATGGATAAATTCATTCTATATTCCAAACAGCTGACCTCTGAACAAATTTTCAGAACAGCTTGTGAGTTGTGGACTACCAGTAAAACAGGTCTCTTCACTGTCATTTCCTATTTCAGGTTTATCACCAGAGAAACGCTGTTAGGACTTGGGAAACTCATGTTGGTTGACTAGATGTCAGTTTCTTCAAGAGAAATATCAAAACTAAGAGCCTATCCAACAAGGTCATTGGTCAACGATGATATATAAAATGAATCAGCCCAATTTTCTAACAATTCAGAATGTCATATATCTGTACTTGAAAATTTATGATAACTCATAATGTCAATAGACTATTAGAGAAAACTCTTCATTTACATGGGGGTTAAAAGGGTAAGGTTACTCCCTGCTAAAATAGAGGAATGAAAGAAAGGTTTTCTCTCTTAGCAGTTTCACAGATCACAGACTGGCAGGCCTTTGAGCCAGCTCATCTTCTGGTTTATCAGTTTATTTTACAGAATAATTTTACATAATCCCTAATTTTTCCCTGCAATTATTTTTTTTAAAAAGATACAAAACATGATTTAGGATTTCTTTCAGGGAATAAGGCATGAAGGGCATTGTGATACAATAGAAAGAGAATAATCCTGAGAATCAAGAGAGCTAAGTTCCATTTTGACTGCCACTATTGATCTCTCTCTCTCTCTCTCTCTCTCTCTCTCTCTCTCTCTCTCTGGGCTTCAATTTTCTCATCTGTAAAATGAGGGGCTGGGACTAGATAATTTCTAGTAAAATTCTCGTATTCTCAGTATTTATTATCTACTATGTATGTGGTACTAATTAGGAATTAAAAGAAATAGGAAATTACATGCCGAAAAAAACTTATAATCTTTTTGAATTTTGGAGGGATTTGGATAAATATATATAAAACAACATGCAAAATGACATTTAAGAAATTAACATTCAGTAGAGGAGAACAATAAAGTTAAAAGATTCATGTATCCAGTGTTATCTTGAAAATTTAAGAGTGGTCCCTGACCTAATACAAAGACAGTTCTCCCACTCCTCTGACCATATGTGTTTTGCTAAGAAGGTAAATCTATGCTACTGATATGTGAGCTGCAGAGACCCCTGTGTAAGGCTTTAGGCACTGAGTCCCAGAAGCAGCTTGAGACATGATGACATTTAGCTCTTGGATCTGTTGTCTCTTTTACCACTCTCCAGCCTTCATCTGAAAAGTCCATCTTCATTCTGACTGCAACTGATGCCTTAACATCAGATGGAACTGCTGCTCAGGCCTTTTAGTAGGCTAAAAATATAGTTTATGTGTGTTTGTTTTTTGTTTTTCATGTTTTTAGGGACTAACCCTTTTCTTCTACATTTCAGCTGTTAGCATAATTTTTCATCCTTTCTCTTTAATTCACTAAAGAAAAGGTCATACACAAAGGCTAATGGCACACATCAGCCTATCTTTTTAAATGTTACCTGCTAGAGTATGCATTGTAATCAAGCTTCAAGAACCATAAAATCATAAAGCTATTTGTCCCCTGTGCCCTATTGGCATGACTTTCAAGAACCAAGGGTTACCACTGTTCTGTATTGTCGCATCAACATAGGACTAGCTCTTGTTCATGTGTCTACACATAAGTCAATAAAAGCTTTTTGGAAAAAGGAGAGAACATTACTAGTTAGGGGTTAGATTGAATTAGACATGGTTTATGAAGAGGATGGACTTGAACTTGAGTGTGAAGGAAAATAAGAATTCTGAAAGGTGGACTTGAGGAAAAAATGCATTCTGGGAAAGGAATAAAGAAACAAGCATTTATTAAGTGCCTACTATGTGTTCTTAATGTTAAGCACTTTACAATATCATTTCATTTGATCCATACCACAACCATAGGAGATGGATGCTGTTATTATCCCCATTTTACAATTAAGGTTACATTGAAGCAGACAGAGGTTAAATATTGCCCAAGAAAAGTATCTAAAACTAGATTTGAACTTAGGTCTTCTGTGACTTCGGGCTCAGCCCTCTCTTATCTGCTACATCATTTATCTACCTTGTGTTTTTTACAAAGTAAGTTTCACCTGAAAGGAAAATCTGATTTGTCATAAAATTAATGAAGATTTCATCATTGTTGTGCCCCATAGTGACTTCCAGAGCAATTTACAAAGTATATATTTTATATAACATGTACATTTGCTTATGTTCATGTATCCAATACAACAGAAAGTCAATATATTACTTGGTTCATCCAGATGTGGACTGAGATATATTCACAGATTCAATTAATTCAACAATTTTTAAAAAATTTTTTCTAAAATATGTGTAACTTTCTCCCAGTCCTCCTATCCCTCAAAAGAAAAAGGTATTGCTTAAGATACAAGCAATCCAATGCAGTTTAACTCAATCCAGTAAGCATTTATTAAGATGCAAAGCACTATGCTAGACACTAAGGTTATAAAGGCAAAACTAGAAATAGTTAAGGAGCTTATAGTCTACTTGAGGCCAATAACATGTCAAAAGATAAACATATGCATGTCAGTTTAAAAAAGTTAGCATTAACAACTGGAAGAGTGGGAGGAAAGAAAAGTTTCTCATATTCCTCCTAACTCCCACTCTGAATGTTTGAGTGCATGCAAAGATGTAAAATATAAAATCATTCCTGTTCTTAAAAAGCTTACAATTTACTAAGTTCCCCAGTAGTATCTCCTCAACTTAGATCATCAAAAATCATCCACCAAGTTGTGAACTGATGCAGTCATTCTGGAGAGCAATATGGAACTATACCCAAAGGGCTATCAAACTAAGCATATCATTTGATACAGCAGTGTCTCTAATGGGTCTGTATCCCAAAGAGATCATAAAAAGGGGAAAAGACCCACATGTGCAAAATGTTTGTGGCAGCCCTTTTTGTAATGGCTACAAACTGGAAACTGAATGGATGCCCATCAATTGGAGAATGGCTGAACAAATTATGGTATATGAATGTTATGGAATATTATTGTTCTATAAGAAACAACCAGCAGGATGATTTCATAGAGGCGTGGAGAGACTTGCATGAACTGATGCTAAATGAAGTGAGCAAGAGAACATTGTACACAACAACAACAAGATTATGTGACGATCAACTGTGATGGACTTGGCTTTTTTCAGCAGTGAAGTGATTCAGACCAATTCCAATGGCCTTATGGTGGAGAGAGCCAGAGAGAAGACTGTGGGGATTGAGTGTGATTCATAACATAATAATTTCATTTTTTGTTATTTCTTGAATTTTGTTTTCTTTTTCATTTTTTTCCTTTTTGATCTGATTTTTCTTGTGCAACATGGTAATTGTGGAAATATATATAAAAGAATTGCACATTTTAAAATATATTGGATTACTTGCTGTGTAGGGAAGGAGGTGGGGAAAGGGAGGGAGAAGAAAATTTGGAACAAAATGTTTTGCAAGGTTAAATGTTGAAAACTATTTATGCATATGTTTTGAAAATAAAAAAGTTTTAAAATATTTTTTAAATCATCCACAAAAACAGAATCCTTTTTGGTCTATTTGTCTTTGAACTTTTACTATGTCTATCTAGGAACTCAGTATAACCATATTTATTAAGTACTTGCTGTATGTGTGTCTTGAGGCAGGAGGAATGGAACACAAAATTTAGGTAGGACTTTCCTACATGTTGGACCCTTAGATGACTGTCTTTCTTGCCCATCCTTAGTTGTTTCTCTGATTGCCAATTTAGCTGGATCTGAATCCTTCCTCATTCTCTTTGAGTTCTAAGTGCAGTAGGGGGAATAAGATATAACATAAATCACAACAATAAAAGGACAATATTGTTTTAAAATATAGCTCTAGAATATTGAAATTTGATGAACTGGTGAACTTTAAAAATTACAGGTAAAACATTCTCATTACATAAAAAACTGACCCATTTCCTCCTACTTAACTACAAAGATATAAAACTAGCCATCATTCAATAATTTTTTTAATAATAATTCACAGAGAAGATCAATCTCATAAGTAAAAAACATTCCCTTTGATCCTAGTCTTAATGTTCCTTTTTTCCCTTAATTTAGCTGCTGCCAGAAAGATCTTTGGCATTGGGGAAAGGGCTCCCGTCAGGGAATAACCTTAACTTCCCTGATACTTATGCATTCTGATAACCAGGGCCTTCATCTTGCAAAAATATTGAATCTTACTTTGGCTCTGATATTGCCAATTTTGTGGTTTCTAAAAAAAAATAACCACCATAACAACAACAAAAACAAAAAAAGCAAACAATCCTTTGCAATTCATTAGAGAATATTCCTACAAACAGGTTTCTAAGATTAGAATTTCACTTTCTAGCCCCAAATTTTTAGAACATTGTTTGCCCCAAGGCAAAATTCTGTACATAGATCTTTTACGTTTTAGAAAAGAAAAAATGTAAAATCATTTGAAAAGGACTTTAAAGATCATGTAGTATAATAATTTCATTTTACAGAAGACGTAACTGAGGCCCAGAGAGGCAGTTATTTGCCCAAGGTCACACAACACAACATGTTAAGTAACTCAATTAGGATTCAAACCCAAGAAATCTTTTCTTAAAATTGTGTCAATGGAATTTAATCCCATTTCTCCACTGGCTCACAGTATGTAGTCTTTTGAAAATCCTTTACCTTGGACCACAACATATCATTTCCATGATCTCTATCGATGTTTGCTTGCATTGTGTTTCCTTTCTCAGATATTTTTTGTTCATGTAGATACAATTGTTCTTGCACAGCAAGTTAAGTATGGAAATATGTATACATATATTTGACTTGTCAAGTATTTTAATATAATTAACATGTATTGGACTTCCTGCCATCTAGGGAAGGGAAGGGGACTGGGGGGAAAATTTGTAACAGAAAGCTTTGTAAGGATCAATGTTGAGGAACTACCCATACATATGTTATGCAAATAAAAAGCTTTAATAATAATAATAAAAAAAAAGAAAGAAAATCCTTTACCTTTATTTTTGATTGTCCTTCCTTGACAGAGGCGCTTGAATATTCGTTTTTGCTCCTCAGTCAAATTGGCTACTATCAATCGGTAAAACAAAAACTTAAGAACACTAGGGGAACTGCTATTTCAAAGGCCTCCTTTTTAGTACTTGAGTAATTCCCACCAAACTCCCATCTGTGTAGCATATTGGATGTTCTTAAATTCTAATTAATCCTTTTATTTATAAATTCCTCAAATAGAAATTCTACTGGTATTTGTTTGTTTTGCAATTAACAGAAAGTTAAAGCTGTTTACTTGAAGACCTAGAATTTAAACTTAGGCCAATGTTACCATCCCTAATTAGTGACTTTTGGATATACACAGTGAAATAGAAATGATCATTAGCAAGTAAGTCTTTTATTTTCACTTAATTCTTCATTTTAAAACAATAACACAGATTTCTTTTTCCCTCCCTAATGTAATGAGATGTCATTTATGGCCTTCCCATGCCCTCAGAGTGATCTTGAGATACTGATTGAAATCATTAGATCACTAATAATTCTTTTCAATAATTTTTAGCTTTAATCTGATATGGTACAATTGAGATGATGAATAATGATGTGTAAAAATATTCTTTCATCAAGAAGCAAGACTATGAATGGAAAACCTTTAGGTGGGGACAATTTAGATTCAAATGCAGTGCTGACAATAGTTGTGTGGCTTGCAATGTCATTTAACCTTGCAGTACTTGAGACCACTGTCTAAAACTCTTTGTGTAGACCCATTATAGATTTGCATTAGTAGAGGGAGTCATCTCACCAGAAGTTCCCTATGCCAGTGAAATCATTGATAGTATGAAAAACTATAGTAATGATCTATATTTGTGTGTTATACATTTATATATGTGTGGGTCCATATGCAAATATATCTCAGCTGTTTAGGATATAATCTGTTTTCTCTTTTTGTATACATTCACACACATACAAACACAGATATTCCTCTACTTGGCAGTGACTTGATTTGCCCTTTCAGAAGCCTTTGCTTGTCTTACCAAACCAGAAATACTTGGAGGATAGGGTCATTCATGGGTTATGTATCTTTTTTTCTAAGAATTAGGTGGAAGAAAGGTTCACCACCAGAAAGGTTGGCATGAGAGGGGCTTTTTTGTATTGTTTTCCTCTAGTGACTCATAAAAACTTACATAAAGGGTACTGCAAATGCACTTGTTTGCATTTTGTGTTTCCCTCTTTCAGTTGTGAACTCCTTGAAAGCAATGACCACTTTCTGTGTGTCTCTGAATCCCCAGCACTTAACACAGTGCCTGGCATAGTAGTTGCTTAGATCTCCACTGGTAGAAAGAATTGTTGTTTGTCTTTTGTTTTCAGAGGACCATGACATCAGGAAGGTGATGCCTTGTCATGCAAATTATTGAATTTAAGTGAGGGAGGGCTGGTCAAGGTCATCTGCCTCATTTTTCCCTCCAGAGTCCAGTGACAAGATATGGATCAGGACAACTGGTAGTTCAATAGTGGGGAGGGGAAGTGGTGCTGACACATGTTTAACCACCAGTTCTCTGAAGGAAAACAAACCTTACAAGACACTTTTAAGGTTAACCTGCATAATCAAATGATCTCCATTACTTTTTTAAGTTTGGACAATCGACAAAAGAACAAACCAAGTCCTGATTTGTAGTCTTTGCCCATTTTCAAAGTTTGAATACTTACACTGAAAATTAAATTGACTCTAAGTTATATTAAAGTGGTTCCCCCACTCACTCCCCTTGTGAGTTATCAATGCTAGTAAGAGTTTTTAGGGGGAAAATTGTGATTCCATTTTTAATAACAGCATAGCTATAAATTTTAGTAGATTTTATTCAATCTGTGACTAGAATAAAAATGTTCATTTTTTGTTATAGGTTGAAACTGCCAAAGCTACTGTGGATTGCGGTCCTCCTGTGATCTACAACCATGTTCAACTCAATTTAAAGAAATTCAAGGTATCTATAGGGTGATTTCTCTAGGTTAATAGTAAACTAAAAAAATTACCTGGAAACCCAGGGAATTTTAAAGGTCAGGCATAATAACAGATTTTTTAATCATATTTTATAAAAAGGACACAACTGGAAAACCCATTTTAACCTCACTTGTTCTGAATAGAGCCAAGAGGTCACTTGTATTAGAAACCCTTCTTTTTTCTTAGCATTATCCTCTATCTTATTACTAATTTTTAAAAATTACAAGGGGGAGATAGAAGAAATATAGCAGTAGAAGAATGATTTAAAAAAAAAAACTATTCCTATCAGCTAAGTAAACTGCCAATTCTAAAGGTTAGAGTAATTTTCATCACTTAACTATTTTTTAAGAAATCATGTGGAGAGTAGGTGTGGTATGGGTTACTCAGATAATTATATCTAGTTATAAAATCAAAATGTTGTAGTTTAAGGTTTTCATTTGTTTGTTTCTTTGTTCTTAAATTGTATTGCTTCTCTATATGTTGGGGTTAATGGTGATGATTTTTAAAAAAGTAGTATGAGCTGATTTTAAAGAGAAAAATAAAACCAGGAATCAAGAAGTAGTCTTAAGTGGATGGGATAAAATGCAAATAGCCAACTCAGAGCAATGCAAGCTAGCATTTCTGAATTCTAAAAAGTCAGACATGTAATAAAAGGTTAGCCCTCTCTTCTGGCCTCAAATTTTTTTTTGCTTTGGAACCCTGTGAAAACTTTCCTGTGGAGACTTGCTTTTCTCTCCATTGCCATTGCCATATCTCAATGTTGTTGAGGTGTGACCTACTACTATCACATTCCTTTGTTTATAACTTCTATTCAGAGTATAAGGGTGCTCTTCATTTCAGTGTATTTGGAGTCTCAGAGGATTCATTTTAAAAACTTCCCCCCATGACTGTGTCTATGATTTCTGAAGATTTCTGTGTTGCAATATTCAATACTTACCTGCTTGGGCCTTTAATTAGAGGAAAGCAAATGCAGAGAAGAGAAAATTGGATAGATAGGTATAGCAAAAGTGTTGATGCTACCAAAGGGGACTGATTCCACTATTTTTAAAAATTAATTTTTCTCTGTACTCTACAGAAGGATGCAGAAAGGCTTCGATTCATTGAGAGAGAAAATCGCTGGCTGATGGAGAGGATAGCTTTCATCATGAGGACCCAAGATGCATGTGACATCTTAAATGACTACAGACTAAGATGGTGGTAAGGGAGGAGAAGGGGGAGGAAAGTAGAGGAGAAGCTTCAGGCAACTCCAGAAGACTTTTCCACTAAAAGAGAGATAGATTATAATCTGAATTAATAGAGGGAATAGGTTATAATTTGAATTAATAGAGGGAATGTTATAATCTGAATTGATGGAGTTCCCATATTGATGAAATTGCAGTTGCTTCAGGTATTATATAGTAATAATATTTTATCCCTTGGTGCAGTGATTCATAGAACATTATATATAATAGTAGAATATAATAATATTAAATTAAATAATAACAGAATAGTGACTTCTCTCAGAACTGCTTCTATTTGAAACTCATAAAAAAGATAAGCATGAGATAACTCATATTTAAATAGTACTTTAAGGTTCCACAGTACATTTCATTATCACCACTACTCTCACATACCAAAGGACATTAGTGTTTGACATTATGTATAACATTAAGGGTATTACATCATTTGATAGCTAAGTAAAAAACTGCAAAAACAAAAGCATAAAAATGAGCTTGAGAAATGAGCCACTTTGGGGGCTTAATTTAGTATTTTATTTTTCCCCAGTTACATGTAAAAACAAATTTTCAACTTTTATTTTTAAAATTGCATTCCAAGTTCTCTGCCACCCTCTCCCTAATTGAGAAGTCAATCAATTCAATATAAGTTATAATGTATAATCATGCAAAATATATTTCCATACTAGTCGTGTTGTAAAAGAAAATATAGGGGGCAGCTAGGCAGCTAGGTGGTGCGTTGGATAGAGCATCAGCCTTGAAGTCAGAAAGATCTGAGTTCAAATCTGACTTTAGACACCTAACACTTCCTAGCTGTGTGACACTAGGCAAGTCACTTAACCCCAATTGCCTCAGAAAAAAAGAAAAAAAATATATATATATATATAGAGAGAGAGAGAGAGAGAGCGCAGAACTTTAAAAAAGGAAAAGAAACAAAAGTCAAAAAATGTATGCTTCCTTCAATCTCTATTCAGACTCTCATCAGTTCTTTCTCTGGTAATGGATAGCATTTTTCATTATAAATACTTCAGAGTTGACTTGTGTCATAAGTAGTGATGAGAATGATCAAGTCATCATAATTCATCCTACAATATTGCTGGTATTGTACACAATTTTTTCTTCTTCATTTTATTTTGCATCACTTCATGTAAGTTTTTCCAGGTTTTTTGAAAGCATCTAACTCATCTTTTTTTTTTGGGGGGGGGGACTAAGGCAATTGGGGTTAAGTGACTTTCCCAGGGTCACACGGCTAGGAAGTATTGAGTGTCTAAGGCCAGATTTGAACTCAGGTCCTCCTGACTTCAGGGCTGGTGCTCTATGCACTGTGCCATTTAGTTGCCCCTAAGTCATCATTTCTTATAGCACAATAGTGTTCTATCATAATCTATACCACAACTTGTTCAGCCATTCCCCAATTGTTGGGCATTCCCTCAGTTTCCAATTCTTTACTACCAGAAAAGATCTGCTATAAATATTTTTGTATATATAGGTTCTTTTCTTTTTTGTTTTTGTTTTTTTTATCTTTTTGGGGATACAGACCTAGTAGTGATATTGCTAGGTCATACTTCCCAATTGCTCTACAGAATGGCTGAACTAATGAATTTCAACAATGCATTACTGTCTCAATTTTCCATATCCCTGTCAACATTTGACATTTTCCTTTCCTATCCTATTAGCCAATCTAATATGTATGAATACCTCAGAATTGTTTTAATTTGCATTTCTCTAATAGTGACTTAGAGTATTTTTTCATATAGCTGTAGATGCTTTGATTATGTCATTGAAAACTGACTATATTTTTTCATATTTATCATTTTTAATTTTTGTCAGTGGTTGAATGGCTCTTTTTATAAATTTGACTCATTCTTTACATATTTGAGAGATGAGGCCTTTATCAGAAAAACTTGCTTCAATATTTTTTCAGTTATGATTACTAAGTGTATTTTGCTCCATCTTATTTTCCCCATTCATTCTATTTTCTCTCTCCTTTCATCCTGTCCCTCCCAAAAATTATTTTACTTTTGACTGCCACCTTCCCTAATCCATCCCCCTCTACTATGAGCATTCCCCTTCTCTTATCCCCCTCTCGTCCTTTCCTGAAAGGTAAGATAGATTTCTTTTTCTTTTTCTTTTCTTTTTTTTTTTTGCTGAGGCAATTGGGGGTTAAGTGACTTACTCAGGGTCACACAGCGAGGAAGTATTAAGTGTCTGATTTGAACTCAGATCCTCCTGACTTCAGGGCTGGTGCTCTATCCCCAGTGCTATCTAGCTGCCCCTGGTAAGGTAGATTTCTATACTCAATTGGATATGTATGTTATTCCCTCTTTGAGTCAATTCCAAAGAGAGTAGGGTTTAAACATTTCTCACCATTTCTTCCTTCTTCCTTTGCATTATAAAAGCTATTTTATGTTTCTTTTATGTCAGATAACATATTCTACCTCTCCCCTTCTCTTTCTCCCAGTGTATTCCTTTTTTTCCCCTGAGGCTATTGGGATTAAGTGACTTGCCCAGGGTCACACAGCTAGGAAGTGTTGTGTGTGAGGCCAGATTTGAACTCATGTCCTCCTGACTTGGTTGGTGTTTTATCTACTGTGCCACCTAGCTGCCCCCCAGTGTATTCTTTCATTCTAATCCCTTGATATTATTCTTTTTTATAATTCTCTCATCACATTCAACTTATACCCATACATTGTGTGTATGTATATTCCTTCTAACTGCTCTAATAATGAAAAAGTTCTTATGAATTATAAAAATCATTTTCCCATGTAGTCAAATAGGTTAACCATAAGTCCCTTATTATTTCTCTTTCCTGTTTACTTTTCTATGCTTCCTTTGAATCTTATATTTGGAAGTTGGATTTTCTACTCAGCTTTGGTATTTTCATCAGGAATGCTTGAAAATCCTCTTTCATTGAATAATCATTTTTTACCCTGAAGGATCATACTTAGTCTAGCTGAATAGGTGATTCTTGGTTGTAATCCTAGTTCCTGTAGAATATCATATTCCAAGACCTCTAATATTTCCATGTAGAAGCTTGTAGATCTTGTGTTATCTTAACTGTGACTTCACAGTACTTGAATTTACTTGAATTGTTTCTTTCTGGCTGTTTGCAATATTTTCTCTTTGCCTTGGTAACTGGAAGTGGAATTTGACTGTAGTAATCCTGGTAGTTTTCATTTGGGGATCTCTTTCAGGAGGTGATTGATAGATTCCTTCAATTTCTATTTTATTCTGTAATTTCTTTTTTAAAAATCATGACTTTCGGAAAGTCCAATAATTTAAAAATTGTCTTTCCTGGATCTACTTTCTAAGTCAATTGTTTTTTTTTTCCACTGAGATAATTCAATTTGTTTTCTATTTCGTTATTCTTTTGGTTTTGTTTTGTTTTCCTTAATGTCTCATAGAATCATTTAGTTCAACTTATTTAATCCTAATTTTTAAGGAATTAATTTTCTTCAGTGATTTTTTAACCTTCTTTTCCATTTGGCCAATTCTACATTTAAAGATGTTCTTTTCTTCAGTGAAATTGTGTACCTCTTTTGCCCTTTGGCCTATTTTTAAGTGTTATTTTCTTCAGTAATTTTTTGTGTGTGCCTCCATGACCTAGCTATTGACTTTTTTTCATGATTTTCTTATAGCACTCTCATTTTCCTTCCCATTTTTTTCTCTGTACCTCTTACTTGATTTTTAAAATCCTTTTTGAGGTCTTCCATGGTATGAGACCAATTAATATTTTTCTTTGAGGCTTTGGATATAGAAGCTTTGACTTTATTGTCTTCTTCAGAGTATATGTTTTGATCTTCCTTATCACCATAATGATACTTTCTATAAACAGAATTTTTTGTTCTTTGCTCATTTTGCTAAAGTGAAGCTGTTTCCAGAGTGTAGGGCATACTGTGTCAAACTTCAGGGGTTTTGTACAGCTATTTTCAGAGATACTTCTAAGGACTTAAAAAGTTTTCAGTCTTATGGTTCTCTTCAACAATGAGATGTTTCAAACCATTTCCAGTTATTCAGTGATGAAGAAAGCCATATACACCCAGGGAAAGGCCTGTGGGATCTGAGTGTGGACCACAGCATAGCATTTTTATACTCTCTATTGATGTTTGCTTGCATTATGTTTTTCTTCTCAGGTTTTTTTTTTCTTGTAGATCCGATTTTTCTTGTACAGCAAGATAACTGTATAAATATGTATACACATATTCTATTTGTCAAGTATTTTAACATAATTAACATGTATTAGACTACCTGCCATCTAGGGGAGGGAGTGGGGGGAAGGAGGGAAAAATTTGTAACAGAAGACTTTACAAGAGTCAGTGTTGAAAAATTATCCATACATATGTTTTGCAAATAAAAAACTTTAATAAAAAAAAGTTTTCAGTCTTCCAAAGTGGGGTGATCCTTTAAGAAGTGTGCTTACTACTCTCCTGGCTTGTGCTCTGGTCTGTGAGTGACTATAAGCACTCTTTTCTGCTCTGGAATTATGAGGAGGGTCCCTGATCCACTGTTGCTGCAAGTTCTGGTTGGGTACCCTTCTTTCTGGGACTGTCACCCAGGATTGTGACCTGTGTTCAAGGTTGGGCAAAGGAAGAGTCTTGTCTCGAGTGCTAAAAACTCCTGGAATCTTCCAATCAGTTGTGGGTTGAGAGCTCAAGACAAGCAGCTGCTACTGCTGCTGATTCAGTCACTTCCAAGGCCTGCTTCCGGGTTGCTACAGATGAGTCTATGAAGTGATAAACCGTTCCTGCTGACCTTTTAAGTTGTTTATGGCTGAAAAGTTGGTTCACCCTGTCCTTTTTATGAGTTCTGCTGTTCCAGAATTTGTTTTAGGGCATTATTTAAAAGTGTTTAGAGAAGTTTGGGGGATAATTCAGGTGAGTCCCTGCCTTTTCTCCACCATCTTTTTAATCTACTCTTAAATATTTAGATCTCATATTTAGAAAATATTTTCTATTGTCTATCTCTGTGAATCAGCTTTTTGGTAAAGGATTATCTTGTTTTGCTTTCCCCAATCTCAATTTACTCCACCCCAAAAAAGAAGCACATAAAATTTTTCTTTTATTTAGAGCTCACTATATTGGTACTGGATTTAATGGATCTTTAGCCCTATTTCATCTTTGAACTCCCAAATTTAAGTGATCCACAAAGCAACAGCCATAAGTTTGTCTTGAGGGAAAAAGAGAGAGACAAATAGAGACAAGACAGAGCACCACAAAGAGACAGACAAAAAGAAATAAATACACACACACACACACACACACACACACACATATACATATAGAGAGAGACAGAAATGGAGAGACAGAGTTTGTGTATTTAGGTTTTGATTTTGGTTTTTCAGAGTCTATGGCATACCACAATTAAGAGCTGTTTTAATGCAATGATAATCTAAATTCTCTAGAATTTTAGAGATAAAAAGAACATTAAAAGGCTATTTATAAAGCCCTACAACTAGTTATTTGGTACATAATATAACATAAAAACATAATAGTTATTATGTTTTTAAAGATTTCCAGAGATGCAAATTTCATGGACTCTTCTAAGTGCCAATTCTGTGGTTTATCTCTCACTGTGAAAACAAACAAACAAGTTGTGACCTGGTCACAATTAATGGAAAAAAGTGAATTTAGGAAGATAAAAGACAGAGAAGAGGAGAAAGGAAATCATGTAAGCAAAAGCTGAGTCAGTAAAGGGTCTAGACTCAATTAAAGACACATTATGTTCAATAGAAACAATTATGCCAAAGCATCAATAATCCTGTCAGAACTATAAATCATTCTATATTTTAGAGATGTTTGTTCTTTGTGTGTTTATAGAGTTTCCAGACAATTTTCCCTGAAGATTGCAGAGCATTTTAAAACTGACTCAGGAGAGGGTTTCATTACGTCTGAAATCAGACCCCAGTTCACATAACTGAGTGTGAATGTCTGCCATCAAATCAAGGTCTCCAAACTTGGCTATAGGGACAACTTCATTGAATCTATGGCTTACTGCAAGCTTATGACTCATTTACTCATCCTACTAGCTGAGGATGAGGGACTCTTTAAAAGCCTTTTTGGCTCTGGCATGTCTTGTCAATAAGATGGGTGTTTGAATTTCATTTTGAATTTCAGTTTTTGGTGTGAACAAGACAGAACTCAGAATGTCCAAGAAAATATAGCTTATTTGTGAGTTTATAATGTCCAAGAGTGGAGGGTTCTTAATCTTTTTAGCATCATGGACCCCCATGGCAGGCTCTGATTCCCTTCTCAAGATAATATTTTTCAATGAATAAATTAAACAAATTCACAATCCACAGGTTAAGAACTCAGATCTGGAACATTTGCTCTGTGTCCCTCAAAGGAATATTTGATTATTTAAACGAGTTACAATCCATTAATGACTGTGTTATTACCTTCACTGCATGTGCTGCTCTTAGCACAATGTCTGGCACATATTAAGCACTTAAATGCTTATTGTATGACTGTTACTTTCACTATTCTTTACTCTCTCCTTCAGCCATTGACAGAATGTCTCTGGTTTCCTATGTAGGCTTAGACAGTCCCTTCTTTTGGTCAATTTGAATCTAAGTGCCTTTAAACCTTTAATACAGTGAAACCTACCTTAATTTTAACAAGGGAGTGATCTTTGGACTCTTCATCAGGAGAGAGTGATCTATTTGGTAGAGAGAGAACATGAAAATCATTATGATGAAAACCTGACTTAAGTGCAAGGGGAGAGGAAAATTCTTGGGGTCAACTGTGATTTGATTTTTCATATTATCAGAGAAAAGGAAGAAACACCAATAATCTTTCAAAAATGCATAATCTCAAAACATACATTATATATATATATGTGTGTATACACATATATTTTTCTCATATATGTATATGTATGTGTGTATATATTTATTTTTATTGACTTTAGACCAGTCAGAGGCCAGAACTGGACAAAAATACACACTCAGATACCTACTTAGACACATACACACACACACACACACACACACACACATCCCCTTTTCAGATAGCAACAGGAAGGAAGCCCCAGGTTACCACATATAATTCATAATTGAGATTTTTTTAAAGGAAGAACAAAAACAACAAAGCTCGAAGGAAAAATAAAGGTACTTGCCCCTCATAAATAAGCATTTCAGAATAGTTCTCAGCAATTAATATAGGAAATGGCTCCAAACATTCACTGTGCTCTGTTTTCTCTTTGTAATACAGAAGACACTAGCTTATGTACCTTTCCAGAAAAACAGAAAAGATGCTCTTTCTTCTACCTTCTGATAATCTTTGATGTGGTTGAGCTTTCTAACTGGTTTTGCTAGAAAACTACAAAATTACAACTCAATATAGACAATACTGATGTGACTTTACTTTTGTTACTATCATTAGTCATATCAGTTGTGTCTGAATCTTCATGAACCCATTTAGGATTTTCTTGACAAAGATACTGGAGTGGTTTGCCATTGTCTTCATTTCACAGCTCATTTGATAGATGAAGAAACTGAGACAAACAGGGTTAAGTGACTTGCTCTGAGTCACATAGCTAGTATATGTTTAAAAATAAATTTGAACTTGGGGAGATAAAATGCAGCACTCTATCCACTGTACCACCTAGCTGTCCATGAGTATGCATTCATACATAATTGACAACAATGCTGTTCTTCATATTTAATTCTAATGTAATTAGATTTATAAGCATTTCTTAAATGCCTCCTCTCTGCAAAGTACTGGGCTAGAAGATGAAAAAGAATCTCTCTGACTTAGAAGGAGATGAGGAAACTTTCAAGGAGTCTTTTAATAAAGGTGGATAAGACAAATACAATAAAAGTCTGAATGTGATTAGGGAAGAAGAGGGGATTAAACAAGTTGATAGAGAAATACAAGGAAAGAAATATACCTTCAGGCTTCAAGGAGGAAGTGGTAGTTTCAAGAAAGAGAAGAATTTCAGTGACTGACCCTCTGAAAGAATCCCAGAATCTGTGTCTTGGAGGGGACCACAGTGACCATCCAGTCCAATCCCACTATAACACAGAGTTTGAACTAAGCAATTGCATGAAGAAGCAAAAAATATTCACCTATACTAATAGTGATCAATCATCAGTATAGCAATATTTTTCAATGTGTTTTCTTAAGTTAAGAAATATTAGTACCTCAGCAAGATAACTGTATAAATATGTATACACATATCTGATTTGTCAAGTATTTTAACATAACATAATTATTAGACTTTAACATAAGTATTAGACTTCCTGCCACCTATGGGAGGGGGTGGGGGGAAGGAGGGAAAAATTTGTAACAGAAATCTTTGCAAGGGTCAATGATGAAAAATTACCTATGCATATGTTTTGCAAATAAAAAGCTTTAATTAAAAAAAGAAAGAAATATTAGTACTTCTTGGTAAAATTACTTAACTTCTCTGAATGGCAGTGAATTTTTCAGTAAAATAAGGAAGTTGGATTAGATTTCTAATATCCTTTCCAGTTGTAAGATTCTGTTGCTCCTTGGCTACCATGTTCAGCCATCTTAGAATACAGAAAAGCACATAATTGGAACCAAACTGTTCACCCACAAGTACAAAGAACAATTGGCTAGCTCATGCATATATCAAGCCATTTGGGAGAATTCTGTATATCTATCTCTTCTACTCTACAGTGCAATGGTTCTGGAATCAGAAGACTTGCATTCAAATCCTGTTTCAAATGTTGATCCTGAGCAAGAAAGCATCCTATACTTTGGTTTCTCCATTTGTATTGGATTGGATGGACTTTTTGAACACCTTCTAGCTTTAGAACTATTATTCTATATTCCCATAATAAGTCTTAGAATTAATGAATCACAAAACCAACAAGATGATGGATTAGACATTTTTTAAAAAACTCTCAACCCTCCAGTATCCCCCATAGGAATTGTACATTTAGAATAATTACAGTTGAATCCATAGGAAAAGATGACAGACATCTAGACATGGTAAAAGTCCTTTGGAATAAACATTGAATGACTCTAAAGCTTAAGGAACCTAAATTGATAATTTATCAATTAGGGGCAGGCATGCCTGATTCTTTGGGTACTCGACAGGAAAGAACATAATTTATGTTCTTGGGAAATTATGTGGCAATCACATTTAATTAAGTGCAGACATTATGGGGGCAAAATGTCCAGAAAGGCAGAGACAAGCAATGAAAGAGGTAAATGGCACCATAAAGAGAGGGAATAGGATATTAAAGGAAGGCAGCATGGGAAAAAGGGTAAGGATAACTCATGTAGCCATGGATTAAATTAGGAGCACTAGGTGGCATGGACCTGGTGGAGAGGGAAGAGTGCTATGCTGGGAGGAAGGGAGTTATTTGAAGTCTTATTTTTTATAGAATTTGGCGGAGAGGGAAACCAACTCTGATCTGTGCTACTTTAGGGCCTCCAAATTCTCTCTTAAATTATTGGTTAAATTTGAAAGTCATTCTCTTAAAGCTATCAAAACTCTTTTCATGTTCTGCTGGTCTGGAATCAAATTCCAATTTACATAGTGGTTAAGTTTAACAACCTCAGTGAAAACAATGAATTCTATAAAGCAGCCTAGAGAAAGACCTTCAAAAATTGCAAAAAAAGAAATTTGTTGTGGTTCACTTGTTTCAATTGTGCCTTACTCTTCATGCCCCCATTTAATTTTTTCTTAACAAAGATACTGAGTGCTTTGCCATTTCTTTCTCCAGCTCATTTTACAGGTGAGGAAACTGAGGCAAACAAGGTCAAGTGACTTGTCCAGGGCTACCCAACTAGTAAATGTCTGAAACCGGACTTGAACTCAAGTCTTTCTGACCCTAGACCTAACACACTATTCACTACCCCACTTAGCTGCCCCCAAAAGTGATAGAGGGACTGTTGCTAAGACTTGGAGACTGGAAAGAAAGGTTTTACTGGAAGGAGGGTAAAGAAATAGATGCTGTTGAAGAGCATTTCCATGGGAGAGTAATGTGTCTATGATGGAAGAAAGGAACTTCATGGCAGGCTTGGTCTGAATAATTTGCACATTGAAAGAACATTTTTTCTAAAAAAAAAAAAAAAAAAAAAAAAAAAAAAAAAAAAAAAAAAAAAAAAGCTTGTGTCTCTCTATAAACATCCTACTGAAGGAAAAAAAGATATGCCAGTTCTTATGGACACCTAGCACTTATAATAATGGGGGAAGAAATGAAACTGATTATAATATATAGTCTTTGGGAAGGATCATTCTAAAGGCAGAAAAATGAGATTAGGACACAAGATAATTTATGCCATACGGCACTGCTTCCAGATGACTTTCCTTTCCTCCTGAATTATTTCTAAGAAAAAATCAGAGCAGAAGAATAGAGATGAGACAAAGATCTACAGGTTACACTTACTGTTTAGAAAATGGAGTTCAAAGCTGGTATTTCAGAAGTTTATATCTTAATATGAAATTAACAGAAAGAATAAAGAAACAAATATAGCCCACAAAGCAGAAAATAAAATTCAGAAGAGAATAGAAAGGAAAAGAAATAAAGAAATAAAGGAAAAGAAATAATGACTAGAACAAAGCAAAAAAAAAAACTTTACAGAAAACGGCATAGTAAAAAAAAAAGAAGAAAAGAAAAGGTTTGGAGAAGAAGGGAAGATTTTGAACTAATTAACAGAGTGGAGGAAACACAAGGGACAAAATTGGGGGAGACACAAATAAAATAAAAATTTATAATTTAAGCAAAATCTAATAACTTGGAAAAGAGTAAGCAAAGAAAGGTGGGGAAAGGGTATGGAGTCTTTAAAACTAGATTAACATCAAATTAATTTAAGCAAAACAAACTCAGGAACAAATTACTGATGAAAAGGAAGAGAGGTTTTTTTTTTCCTTTTTTATTAAAGCTTTTTATTTTTCAAAACATATGCATGGACAATTCTTTAATATTAGCCCTTGCAAAACCTTGGGTTTCAATTTTCCCTCCCTTTCCCCACACCCTCCCTTAGATGGCAAGTAGTCCAATATATGTTAAACATGGTAGAAATATATGTTAAATCCAATATATATATATATATATATATTTATACAATTATTGTACTGCACAAGAAAAATCAAATCAAACCAGTTTAAAAAAGGCAGAATAAAATGCAAGCAAGCAATAACAAAGAGTGAAAATGCTGTGTTGTGAACCACATTCAGTTCCCATGATCCTCCCTCTGGGTGTAAATAGCTCTCTTCATTACTGAACAATTGGAACTGGTTTGAATCATCTCATTATTGAAGAGAGCCACGTCCACCAGAATTGATCATCATATAATCTTGTTGTTGCCATGTATAATGATCTCCTGGTTCTGCTCATTGCACTCAGCATCAGTTCATGCAAGTCTCTCCAGGCCTCTCTGAAATCATCCTGCTGGTCATTTCTTACAGAACAATAATATTTCATGACATTCATATACCATAATTTATTCAGCCATTCTCCAACTGATGGGCATCCATTCAGTTTCCAGTTTCTAGCCAATACAAAAAGGACTGCCACAAACATTTTTTCACATGTGCGACCCTTTCCCTCCTTTAAGATCTCTTTGGGATATAAACCCAGTAGAAACACTGCTAGGTCAAAGGGTATGCACAGTTTGATAACTTTTTGAACATAGAGGAAGAGAATTTTTAAAATTAATTCAAAAGAAATACATGATAGAAAATCCTAACAAAACTTTAAGTGTGAATGGTTTAATGAAATGAGAGTGACAGTGGCTAAGAAAATAGAAATCTGTTGTATACAAGAAATCCATCAAAAAATAACATACACACAGAATCAAAACGAAAGATTAGAACTATGCATTAGGTGAATTAAAAAAAAAAACAACACCAGAATAAAACGGGAGTTGCAATTATATTGCTTGACAAAAAATAAAAATTCACACTATTAAGAGAGATGAAAAACTGCATTATGCTTAAAGAAATCATGAACAATAAAACAAAATATTAAGCATATATACATCAAAATGCATATCTAAATTCACAGAGGAAAAATTAACTTAATTACAAAAAATATAGATAGCAATATGATAAAATAAGAGACAATGTTTTTCAGAGTTGGACAAATCTAACAAACATAAGGAAACATGGAATTTCATTTGAAGATAGAATTTTTATTTGAGGATCAAATGAGATAATGTATTAGACAAAGTACTATATAAATGTCTATTTTTTACTGATCATTACACAGTAAAAAAAAATCAAGTCAGATGACAAAAAGGAAAATTTATCTTTTTGAAGGTATCTTAAAGTCTCAATATAGCTAATATTTTGGTAATTTTATAATTTTGTGGTACTGGGCTTATGATTTAAGCTGTTTAACCATATCTGAATTAACAGTTTTACTTTTTTGGTTTTAACAGGGACAGGAGAGAAAGAGAACTGCGGAGAATAGATAGAGAAAACAGATCCTTTCAAGAAAGACTTGTAAGCTGTCTGCATTGGTATCATTTTCATAGATGGTGGGAAGACTGCATTGAAGACAGCCTCAGTGATACTCTACCTGAAATTCCACAAACATGTTGTTGCTCTCATTTGGTGGTAAGCTCTGGAAGTATTGTTTTCCTTTCATTTTTAATGTACTTTTTACTTGAAATCTCTATTTTGCTTTAACCAGATTCATCAAGCAAGTATAGGCAATCAACACTGCTATTACATAATGACGTTAGTTTTTCTACCCAGGAAAAAGCATTTATAAAGTTTTTTAAAGTTTAACATGAAATATTTAACAAAATATTTATTATAATAATGTATACAGATTTACATGGTCTTTCAGACATTTTGGGAGGGAGCATTGGGGAATGGATGTGTACCTTGATGCAGTGAGATCTTTCCATGTGCACACAAACATTTGCCAAACTCTTCAGAACATATTCGTTATGTGATCCAAAGAAAATTTAAAGTGGATATGCTACTAATAAGCTATGTCCACAAAGGTGAAGCAGAGTAGTAATTTAGATCTATTATTTGTATTATTGAAATCTTCCCTCATATTCTATTAAATTGAAGAAAAAGTTGATGGGAGAAGAGCACCATAGGTTCTCTTAACTGGCTTGATTCATAGTAATCATACTATTTATAAAGCTCTATTTCATTTGCCTGTCTATAGCCAGATTTTTTTATGACACCTTGCAAAAGAAGTCAACATTTGAAATTTCAGATTGTATAGGGAAGATGTATAGAGAAGAGTCCAAATAAAAGGTCAAACCAAAAGTGTTCATGGTACTCCAAAGTTTTGTTAGAGCCTAAGTTCTGCTCTAAGTTAAGTTACTCTTTCAGGCTTCTGGGATGATTTTTATACAATTGCAAATTGCATCTTATGGATCTGAAATAACTCATTTCTGGAAGTGTTCATTTCATAACTAAGGAGTTACTATGGCATTTGGAAATTTAAATTTATCAAGCATTCTGAATTTTTACATTTAAAACAGCTCATTAGCAAAATCTAAAAATCTTCCTGTACTATGCGTTCAAGTCCTCAAACTGCATACATATAGTTAAGACTTGTAGTTATCTGGCCAAGAACTCCTTGTATTAATAGTGAAGAACTTAGTCCCTATTGTTATCCCAAATAAGTTTGTTTAAGCTGAAGTGAAGGAGATACTTGCAATGCATTTGGTTGTTTTTTAGTTCCTTTTATTCACTAGTGTTTGGATACTGAATCTATCTATTGCCCCATGGTCTACTGTATAATAGGTAAAAAAGAAAAAGTACAAAATGCAAGACAGAGGATGGCTGAAAAAAAAAGAAAGTAGGAAAAGCAGAGGGTAGAAGTTCATGGAAATATCAGAAAAATACATTTTGACCTGCCACTAATTTTGACCAAATATTACTTACACATGCTTACATATATAGAACATGCAAGTTATACACACACAAGTTAAAGAAACTGATCTCTTCTGACACCAGCATTGAGCAGTAATATGGAACTTGAATTTTTGCTAGTCTCGTAATGCTTATAATTAATCCATTTGATGAACCATAGCATAAAATTAGAAAAGTTACTATTTCCTTGGGTTCATCATGAAAATCCAGTTATTCACACTGATGTGTGTATGTTATGATTACACTTCATTTGCCTCTACTCATTTGATCATATTATTAGAACTTTATAAATTTCTTTAAAAGGTATGAGATTACAATTCTTCCTTTCCTAAAAGACATCTGTTTCTTATTTGTGCCAGCTGAAACCTTACATAGAGAAGTATTATGAGTATTTTCCTTCTCTATTTTAAGGGAAGGATTTTAATTCTCTATTCTCTTCACAACTCTCCCGCACTTCACTCCTAATTTCCAGGTCAGTAATTAATTAACTTTCAGTTCAATTAACATTTATTAAAAATGACAGCAACTGCTCTTATATTTGCCAAGGAGTACTACAAGATTCTTCAGCGAAGGCAATTAAAGATAACCTCAACTACTGGAATTTTAACTTTTAGGGAAAACATACACATTATGAGAAAAGAGACTGTCATAAATCATTTAGTAACCAAAGTATATTTCAATAGGGATTTAATCCGACGTTCTATATCTATAAAATAACAAAATGATTGTTGATGCTTAAAATAATATATCTAATGGAAAAAACCTTCAAAGATTATCATCTTGATTGTCCCAGGGTGTCCCAAAAGTCTTAGTGCAATTTTAAAGCTTTAATAGACTAATAATTTAATAGCTTAAAATTTCAACTAAGACTTTTGGGACATCTGTATTTGTCACTGTGCTTAGACAAGAGCATAATTTAAATATATTTCAGAAAGAGTCTTAACAATGGAGTTGAAATACACTGGTCTTAGTCATCTGCATCCAAAGAGAGGACTATGGGGACTCAATGTGGATCACAATATAGTATTTTCACCTTTTTTGTGTTGTTGTTTACTTGTTTTTTTCTCTCACTTTTTCCCTTTTGATCTTATTTTCTTGTGCAGCATGATAAATATGGAGATATGTTTATAAGAATTGCAGATGTTTAATTGAATTAGTTACTATTTAGGGAAGGAGAGAGAGAAGGAGGAGGGAGGAGGGAGGGAAAAAATTTGGAACAGAAAGGTTTTAAAAGGGTGAATGTTAAAAAACTATCTTTGCATGTATTTTGGAAATAAAAAGCTATTATTTTAAAAAAAACGAATGGAGTTGAAATTGAGATGTTTTCTGCTTAACCCTAGTTAAACAAAAATGTCTATTGAAAATCTTTTTACTAAACATTCTGACCATATCAAGGAAAGTATATTTCTAACATATCTTTTTTTGGTTACAGCATGAAATAAGACCAAGGAGGATGACACCAAGGAAAAGGCTGCTAAAGCTCAGGCAAAGAAGGGTAGAAACCTGGGACAGTGATGTGGAAGATGAAGCCATTTCAGAAGATTGCAAGATGAAAAAAGGTTCCCTAGATGATAATTTGATGGAAGAAAAAGCAAAAAAACTCTCATCAAAAGACGAGGAAGAACTGATAAGTAAGGCAATAAAAGGTCATGACAAGAGAAAATATGAAATAAATCAGGAAGAAATGGATGAGTTTGGGTCTAGGCTGTTAAACGACGTAAAATTAAGAGTGGCAAAGCTGGAAATAGAATTAGAAACAGAGAGTAGAATGCTGCAGGAAGTAAAAGCAATGATCCTACTGAAAGAACAAGAAGAAGCAGCGGGGCAACTGCGGAAGAGAGACTCAAAATCAAGAAAGTCTGTTCTGAAAGAAAAGGAGGACGCAGAGTCTAAACCAAAGGAAGACGACGCGGAGGGCGGAGAGCCTAAACCAACGGATGACGCAGAAGCTAAGACTGAGGGCGCAGAGTCTAAGGGGGAGCCCAACGCGGAAGGCGGAGACCTTAACCCGCCGGAAGGCGGAGAGCCTAAACCTCCAGAGGGCACAGAGTCTGAGTCCAAATCGAGGGAGGGCGGAGAGTCGATGGAAGGCGCAGAGGGCGCAGAGCCTAAACCCATGGAACGCACAGAACCCAAACCGATGGAGCGCACGGAGCCTAAACCGATGGAACGCACTGAGTCAAAATCGATGGAGCGCTCAGAACCTAAACGGATGGAGCGCACAGAGTCTAAATTGATGGAGCGCACAGAGCCTAAACCTATGGAGCGCACAGAGCCTAAACCGATGGAGCGCACGGAGTCTAAATTGATGGAGCGTGGAGAGGAGAGGGAGGTACCAAAGCCAAGGGAGAGGGACCTCAGAGAGCCCAAACCGAGGGAGAGGGAGATGAGAGAGCCCAAACCGAGGGAGAGGGAGGATTCAGAAACAAGAAGAGTTACATTGGTAGAACCAGGGAAGGAAACTCAGGAAAAACAGCCGGAGCGAGATGAATCCTCAGTCAAGTTACCAGCAGAAGAGGAGAACGCATCAGAAGGGAAAGCGTCCCAGCCACCTGAAGCTTCGCAAGAAGAGCCCCAGGTTACTGCCTAAACACTCTTATGTCCACTCCTCACTATGAAACTGGAGACCAAGAGGAAAAGAGCGTGAACATCAGCAGCAGACAGCGCTCAAAGTTATCCTGCGGCGTGCAACTGTTAAATAGGGAGTATGAATACGGTGGCTTTTACAGGTGGAACAATCTCGTGATGCAGCAAAACTATTTTTGCCATTTTTCTGGCTTGGTACCCAGCCCCAAAGATGGAATAAGTTGTTCAGGATAATACAAGGAGCATAAATGACTTTGAATGATATCAGTTTTTTTGTTTTTTTGCTTCCGAGCTTTACTAGTTGTTCTGTTGAGGATTTGTTTGCAATGACTGGATGTTCTTATACCTTTCAAGAAAGACAAACTAGACAACAACGAATTCCTTTCTTCAAAAACAAACAAACCAAAAAACCCATCACTCCCATAGAAAACACTTCACTTGGGTCCTTATATCTAAATAAATTAAAGCTATGAAATATAATGGAACCACAGTCCTACTCTAGAAGTAGGGCAGGGTACTTTGGATTTTTTTTAAGTTAGATTATGTCAATGTCAAGGTATATTACTAGCTCATTGGATCTTTGATCTCATCTAAGTGGGTTCTCCCCTGGTGGTATAAACTACTACTCATGCCTTCTCATACTGTTTAATGGTTATCTGCCTCTGCTAATTCTTGGCATCCCACATGATTTAGATCAGAACATACTTAAATTGCTATATTTCTGGTCATGTAACTCCACTTTGGAGCAATGGGAAAGTCCTTAATGCTTTGAAGCAATGAAGGAATTTACTCTTCCCCAGGAATGCCCCGGATGACAGTATGTGATGACAGTAGAACCATGTTAGTTGTGAATGATGGAGTAGGGATGGAGGAAAAAGGGTGGGCATCATCCATTCATTCCCAAAGTAGATTCTTTGTCTCTCCCTCCTCTGTCAATTCACTACCCAAGGGGAAAAAAGTGCTCTTCCTCTCTCTCTTCCTTGGGAACTTTGTAGGAAGTAAGTTTGGGGGTTGAGGGAGGGATTGAAGAAGGTTTGGAGATTGGGTTCTGAGGTTCTAGTCAGAGAATGTGGGTTCTGTATTACCATGAGCATGTTGCTCCTTGTCTTTGGACTGAACTAACAACCTTTGTAAAACAAGAAGATTGAACTACATTCTACAAATATTCTATCAAAAATATGATTTCATAGCTTCCCTTAACATATTCTACTGTTTAGTAATACTCACTGTGGAGAAAATATTTCTTCCTTATGCCTAATGTAAATCTGCCATTTTAGCTCATGCTTTCTTGTTCTGTCTTCAGTGGAGATGGAAAAGGAAAACTAAAGTCACATTCTTTTGCCTAAAAGCATAAGACAAGCATAAATCCCTTCTTGGTTTTATCTTCTTGAGGGAATAATTTCAATTCCTTTAATCTTCGCTTAAGAGTTCTCATTTCCAATCCTTTAGTCAAGGTGTCTTTCCAACTGGAGTTCTCTGCAATGAAGTTGCATCTTAGTGGGTTCTCACAGGAAATGAAAATTCCAAAGTCCAGAGTATCATTGAAAATTCCTTAAATCACCCATAAGGTAGAGTATTATGTTCTTATAGAATCTACATCAGAGAGCGGTTAGATCGGAGCTTTTTGGGATGGAAACGTGAGTTGATTTTTCACTAGACCAGGTAAATGTATTGATCTGGAGAATGAATGGGAAGCAGAATGTCTTCAGATGAAGTAAAGCAAAAAGATGTAGTTACTAGCAAAACTAATCATTAAGGTGAAAATACTCTTAGGAAGGGCTTCAAGCCTGAGAGTGAAAATAATTAGAGGATCTCTAAAATAATAACTTCCTGTTCTTTCTTCATCTCAAGGCATGGAATACAGAAGGGACATTCTAGCAAGACCAGGAAGTCAGATCTAGATTTGGACAGAGAAGCATGCCTCTTGTAAAGAAAGCCCAGATTTGAAGTTAGGAAAACCTAAATTTAAAACTTATTTCAGACATTTTTTAAAATAGAGATAATAGCACCTCCTAACAGGATTGTCCTGAGACTCAAGTATCAATGTATTTAAAATGTTTTGCAATTCTTAAAGTTCTATGTAAATGCTAGCTATTACTATTATCTATGATCTAGCTAGGAAAGCCAATTAAAACTGTCCCTCTTATATTAGTCTATACAGAATTAGATGATTGTATGATGATCAGATTCTAGAATTGAACTAGGTCTGGGGAGGAGTAAGATGTTCATATTCTAAGAGACATTGAGAAATGGCACAGACTGAGGAAAAAGATTTATCTCTTCCCTTCTCATGTTCACTCTGGGGCATTTGCTAATTAAGTAGTGCAATGGCTAGGGATATTTACTGCCATACATTAAATTGTTCGTTCTGTCTGTTTCTCTGTCTCTGTCTGTCTCTCTCTCACACACATACACACACACAAAGAATGCAATTGAATTAAGTTAAATGCAAGTGTGATATAGTTCCATTATGTATCCTTTTAGTAATAGAACCCAGAACTGTCCACAATACTCTCTAGAAACTGATTGGATCATTACTGAGTATACCAAGGGAAATCTTGTTGATTACTTTAAAATTTTCTTTGGTATACTCCCTAGTGCTATGGTTGCATGTTTAATTATAGTGTTGCATTGTTGTGCATAGGCAGCCTTTTATTCACAAAGAATGCTTGATCTTTAACCTATTTTCACACCACCAGTCCCCAATTATTACTAAGGTCTATGTTTTGATGACACTGATAAACTGCTTCAAAGAAGCTATGTAAGTCATTAAAACATTAAGCAATGATTGCTCCTACCCAACCACCAGTACCATAAGGTTACCCTCTTTTCCCCACAAGCTCAATGACTTCTGGAAAATGGTGGGGGAGGAGAGGGAGGGTTATTCCCTAAGGATCCAGTTTTGAAGATAGGTTAAAGAAACAAATGCCTAGATTTTTTTTCAGGTACAGGATCTATCTACAGACCCAAATTAAAGTTTTATAATTATGGTTCTATCAGATTCTTTCTGCAGTGGTAAGACTTGAGCGTGCCAGAAAACTAAAAAATCAACTTTTTGGAAAACATCACCTAAAAATCACTTTTAACAAACTTTTTTTTTCTTTTGCTATATGGGAGTGTAGATAAAGGACTTATATGTAGCATTTTGGTGATTCAGTGAACCCAAGCCCTAAAATGAGAATAAAAGGAGAAAGCAAAATATCTTTCCTTTGTATCTAAAGAGCATAATGATTAGAACACACAGAAATATGCACAACTTAATGAGTGAAGAAAATCTTAGAATGTAATGGATTAGTTACTTGATAATCTTGAAAGTTTCTTCCAGCTCTGAAGGTCTAGACCCAATGTGAGCTAATTTGAAATTATGGTAGCTACATCATCACTTGCCTTGGTTAGACCTAGAAAAGGAGTATCATTTAGGAGAAACCTGGATCCAATTAAGGGATGTAGAATTGAATCTGTACTGCTTCCTACCTGTGGGATTTAGCTATAAAATGAAAGGGTTGGACCAAATAACTTCCAACATCTTTCTGAATCCATGGGATGATGCTCAGAAAAAGGCTGATAGTAGGATACTCAATGGAACTAAATGATTATATGAGAATACCATAGGCAGGGATGAGCTATAGCAGTTCTGATCAGTTCTCAGTGTGAGCATTTATGTCTCAGAAAACAGCAGTCTCTACAAATCAGGACTCGTATTTATTGATCATCTAGTCATTAACACAGATTAAACTTAAAAGTATATGTACAGTTCTCACCCTCCCATCCCATCCTTATTAAGCATTTATCTCTATAAAGAGTTGGAGTAATAGTAACAGAAAGCTTGAAGAATCAAGTCATCACAAGATGAGGAGGCTAAGAATAACTGGCATTTATATAGCACTTTGAATGTTTTTTAGAACCATTATTTGATACTTAACATTCCTGCCCATAGTTTCAAATGGAAGATAAATTCAAAACTCTTCAGCAAAGCTTTAGGAAATACCAGAAGCTGACAGACCATCAGGCCAATTGTCAGCAATAAAATAGCATTTATTCAGGTAACATTTTGCAACTCTCTCCTGGTCCTTAGGACTAATAGAATTTTGCATATATACCTTAAATATCCAACAAGTGTTAAGGGATAGAAAACATCCACCCCCGAATTATGTGTCTCAAAGCACCTCATATTGTCTGTTGCACTCCTGGAAGTGCTCACTGAGTGAATGGATAAATGGATGGATGGATGAATGCACAACCAGGCTACAAGTACACAGGTGAATGCCACAATGAGTATACACCATCCAACCAATGGCTAGAACAGATCATTAGACTAAAAATCAAGAAAATTTGAGATTATTTCAGTGCTCTACTTCAGTGCTGTTACAATGAAGTAACATTGGTCAAGTCATTAAACTTCTCTGAATTTCATTTTGGACACACCCTTTTAGCAGTCTGATAGACTATGGACCCCTTTTTAGGATTATGTTACTAAATTCACAAAATACATAGGATTACAAAAACCAATCAAAATTTCAAGTATTTTTTTAAAGCTCACAGACCCTAGATTAAAACACCTAGAGTAGATATTTTTTAGGTTCCTCTAAGTTCTCAAATGCTATGATCTCTGTTTTCATATTTTTAACATGGACATATAGCGGCCTTTAGGACAATGGAGTCTTTAAGTATGGAGTAATACTATCACCATGTGGTAGAATAGAAAAGTGCAGTTTTTCACTCAACTTCCTATTTTAAAATTTTAAAAGGCATGTAAAAATGATCACAGCACACAAAGTTGTCCTTGAATAAGTAGATTTAGAATCTCCAACTCTTCTTACAAACATGTCTCAATGAACTCCCAACACAACTAATTTGATAAGCCTTTGAACTTTTTTTTACACACATGTAAATTACAATAAATTCATGATAAATCATTTCTCAGCCATAAAATGCTAAGAATCACCTAAAAGTAAAATATATGATGGAATGGTCTCTGCTCTGAGCTAGGTACTCCATGAAAATAGTTTTCTGGTAATCTCATTTGATATATTTCAAAACATTTGTGAATTTCAAGTTGATAACAGAATTCCCAATATTCTTAATATGGCATTGCCAAATAACTTGGGAAGTATGCACTTACATAGTTAAGATCTATAAAAACAGTGCACTTTATAATCCCAGGCAAATTAATCTATGGAAATAAGTCAAAGCTTTCAAAAAATCAAAGCCAGGAACAAAAGGGTAAGTAATATAAAATCATATAACTTTTAGTACCTTCAAGGCAATTTGTTTAAATGTTAGAAATTTTAGGTAGTGATTTTATAAAAATTCCTAGTAGGGGATGAAAACAGAAGACAATAGGGTTAATGCACTACTGGTAGATATTCTATCCATGTGACCATTAGAAATGTTTATTTTATTCTGTCAAAAGGATGATGGACATCCTCAATGATATGCATGATCAAAGTGGTCCAACTTAAACAATGCATTTGGAAAAACTAAATTGATGAAAAATGGTTTATTGTCCAAACAATCCAAGTAGAATTGGTTGCTTACTCCATTGAGTTTGAATATCACTACAATTATCTAATCATTGCAGATAAGACAATGAGTTGAGTCCAGAATTGAATAAGAGAAGTGCAAATTAAATTGCATTTGGGAAATTGTTCAGTGATTTTAACAATCCTAAACATTTCTTTTGCATAAAGGCATGTCAATGTGAATGTTTTTGCCATGATGTGTGGCTGGAAATCTTGCAACATTATAATCTCTGAAGACAAAAGGGCAATAGAAAGATGTCTAATAGGCTAAAGTATATTTCCAATGATGAATTATAATGAAAAGTATCATTAATAAAAAAATGATGTAGTGGGGATACGGGAGTAGAATCAAGATGGCAGATTAGAGGTAGCAACTGAGTTGAACTCAATATTCCCTCGAAAAAATTGTAACTCGTCAAATTTTGGAGCAATCTAGCTAAAAAAAAAAAAAGTCTATGAGACACTTTTCTAGCCTAAAACAACTTAGAAGCTGGCAGGGTGGGAGCCAGACTGGAGCACAGCGGCAGCACTACATCAGCAGTGGGCATTGGAAGCAGGGGCAACAAGCAGCAACAGGAGCAGCTTTGGAAGTGCTCAGCCCAGAGATGGTAAAGGGCTTGGACAACTAGTTAGAAAAACATTACCGATATTCAACACAGGTGACACTGACTGGCAACTCTATTAGCCATACATAGTTCTCTATCACTTCCAGGGCTGAGAGGAACATTAGCACTTATAACTACAGGAAAGCAGGGGAACTGATCACAATTTTGGGGCCAAGAGGAGTACTTTTGACTGCAGGGAAAGAGAGGCCCTTCATTGGTAATGACCAGAGTACAGACTGCCATACTAAAAAGAGAATACACACACACACACATACACACACACACAGAGAGAGAGAAAGAGAGAGAGAGAGAGAGAGAGAGAGAGAGAGAGAGAGAGAGAGAGAGAGAGAGAGAGAGAGAGAGAGAGAGAGATCTAACCTAATAGGGAAACAGGAGGGGAAGAGAAGAAGAAAAATGGTGAGGAGTGAGGAGAATGATAAAAAGGAGGGCAGATTAAAAGAGAAAGTGGTTAAAAGCAAAAACAGACTTTTGAGGAGGGACAGGATAAAGAAGAAACTGAAGAAAATGAGGTACAGTAACCATAACTGTGAATTTGAATGGGTTTAGCTTACCCATAAAACTGAAATGTTGTTTATAAGAGATAAAGACACATATAATTTAATGTATTTGGCATGTATTGGATTACCTGCCATCTAGGGGTGGGGGTGGGGGGAAGGGGGGGAGAAAGCTTGGAACAAAAAAAAAATTTTGCAAAGATCAATGTAGAAAAATCACTCATATGTTCTGTAAATAAAAAGCTTTTAATAATAATTTTAAAAGAAACAGACACACATAGGGTTAAAATAAAGAGCTGGAGCAGATTCTAATATGCATCAGCTAAACTAAACAAAAAAAAATGGCAGGAGGAGTAATCATCTCAGAGAAAGCAAAAGTAAAAAATTTTCCCCAATTGTTACAGTCATATCCAACTCTGCATGACCCCATTTGGGGTTTTCTTTGCAAAAATTCCTTTTCTAACTCGTTTTACAGATGAGGAAACAAGATTAAATGACTTGTTGAAGGGCACACAACATGTGTCTAAAGCCAACTGCAAGAATATGTCTTCCTGCCTCCAGACCTGTCACTGTATCTATTGCACATTGTAGCTGTCCCCAAAGCAAAAATAACTTTAATTAAAAGCAATAATCAGAAAAATTGCATTTCACTAAAAGGGACCACAGACAATGAAGTAATATAAAAAGTTTTCACAGCAAGTTCTCTGATGACCTCATTTCTCAAATATATAGAAAATGGAATTAAATTCATAAGAATAAAATCCATTTCCTAAATAATAAGTGGTCAAATGATATGAACTGGCAGTTTTCAGAAGAATAAATTAAAGCTATCTAGGGTTATATGAAAAAAATGCTCTAAATCTTAATTGGTTAAAAAAATGAAAACTAAAACAACTCTGAGGTATTACCTCACACCTATCAGAAATGACAAATGCTGGTAGGGATGAGGGAAAAATAATAGATTATCGGTGAAGTAGTGAATTAATCCAACCATTCTGGAGAGCATTTTGGAGCCATGCCCAAAGAGTTATAAAACTGTCTAGTCTTTGACCCAGCAATACTAATACTAAATCAGTATTCCAAAGAGATCAAAGAAATAGAAAAAGAACCTATCATGTATACAAAAATAATTGTGGCAGTTCTTTTTTGTGATGGCAAAGAATTGGAAATTGAGGGGATGCTCATTAATTGAGGAATGGCTAAACAAGTTGTACCATATTATAGTGATGAAGTACTATTGAGCTATAAGAAATAACAAGGGGAGTGGTTTCAGAAAAATATGACAAAACCTGTATGAATTGATGCAAAGTGAATAGAGAAGAGCCAGGAGTTCATTGTGTATAGTGCAATGTTGTAATGATGATCAATGGTGAAAGACTTGATTACTTTTATTAATATTGTGATCCAAAACAATTCCAAAGGACTCATGATGAATAAATGCTATCCTCTTTCTGTGAGAGAACTGATGAACTTTGAATCCAAAATGAAAAAAAAATTTTCTTTTTTGGATTTTTTTTGGCAATATAGCTAATATGGAAATGTTTTGCATGGTTTCATATGTGTGCAATTAACATCATATTACTTGTGTTCTCAATTGGTGGGGAAGGGTGAGAAGGAGAGAATTTGGAACTCAAAATTTAAAATTAAATATTTTAAAATAATAAATTTGAATTTTAAAAAATATAGTGAGAATGAGGGATGATAAAATGGGATAGTCTGATTATTCAAATGATGTCAATGAAATGAAAAAAGACCTAGAGAAAGGCTCTTTTATGTTGGATGGATTTTCTGTAGATAACAGAACATGGACAAAAAACATATAAAATAAGAAAACAGACAGGTTGTGATTTATACCACCAGAGTTAATATCCATATTTAAAGATCACAGATAAAGTATTTTTGAGATCCATCCATGCATTCAATAAATATTTACTAAGTGCTTTAAAGTTCTCTAAACTACAGTGAGGTTGCAAAGCTTTAATATGAATATAATATTCCAGAATTGAAGAATTTCATAGAATTTTAATGTTAGAAAAGATAATAAGTTATTTTGTCCAGAGATCTCTTCTAGTATAGCTGATAAGTAGTTATGTTTGAATATTTGCAATAATAGGAAACTTACTATCTTTTGAAGAAGCCTGTTCCATTATTAGATAGCCTGAATTATTGTCATTTCTCACATTGAAGTGAAATCATCTCCCCCTATAATTTCTAGAATTCCCAGAATTATTCTAAGGATCAAATAAGATCATATTTGTAAAGCACTTATCACAGTGTCTGACATATAATAGGCACTTAATAAATGCTTATTTTTTTCTTTCTACCCAATGATCCTAATTCTGCCATTTGGAACAGTAAGGTTACGTGTTTTAAATACCCCAAAAATGAAGCATATAAATACCCAACATGTTAGGCTCCTAAGAAGAGTTTCTAGGGTCTCCTGGCCATCATCATTATTCCTTCTACCATTGCTGGTCACAACCTTCTCTGCAAATTATAGTCTAAGAGGATATCAAGAGCCCTGAAAACTTAAGTGAATGCTCAAGTTTTGTGTGTATAAGAGGCAGAATCAGAATCCCAAGTTTTCCTGGCTTTGAGGTCAGCTCTCAGCCTCCACACCACACCATACTCACTGTCCCTTGTAAAAATTAAAAAGTTGGGGGAGGGGAGAAATATATGTTGTCCCTGAAATATTTTCACTGTGAAATACATTAAAATTTTACCAGATCTAGGTAGAATGGCTATAAAACTGATTTATATTTATCAAATTCAGGCTTGTCAAATTCAGTTTATAAGTATTTGAGTGACTATTATGTGTTTAGAACTTAGATGTTAGCGATTTAATAAATGCCATTGTTTGTGTACTGCCTTCCCCAGAGCATCAGAGGGGGCCACGACATAAGAAAAGAGCAAGAACTTCTGTTCTAGAGGAAATTGACTACATAAAGGATAGGGATCTATCTATAAGTCATATTATTGATATGGTAAATTTCTAAAATTCTTGTCTTCTTTCTTTGTCTTGCAATTTGTAGCTTCATCATGGAAGGCATTACTAGGGAAATATACTAATAAATCAGCATGTATTTACTAACTCTATTATGTATCAGGCATTGAAAACTGGAAATGGTTCCTGACCTCAAGGAATTTACATTCTTTAAAAAAAAACAGTATTATATTTTCAGCTTCAAATTCTCCCTTCCCATCTCTGCTTCCCATCCCACAATTAAAAAAGAAAGGGGAAAGCTTATTATAAATATGTATAGTTAAGCAAAAGAAATTCCCAAATAAGCCATGTTTTTTATAAAAATGCATCCATTTGTTCTCTGAGACCATCACTTCTTTTTCTGGGAATGTTTAGCATGTTTCACAACAGTCTTCTAGAATTGTATTTGTTGTTGTGTTGATCAAAGTTCCAGAATTTTTCAATGTTCTTTGTCTTTCCAATATTGTTATTATTATAAATTGTTCTCCTGATTCTGTTCACTTTGAGTTGTTTCACTTAAGAAGCTTACGTTATAATGCGAGGAACAGCATACATATGATATATATATATAATATATAGGTATATACATATACATACAGGTATATACATATTATATATTGGTATATACATGATACATACAAAAAGAATACAAAGTAGTTTTGAGAAAGACTGTACTAACAGATGGGATAATTGACTTTTAGATTATCAGTAATCACTGATATTTACATTGTGTTCTAAGTTTTTTTATAAAATGGCTTTTTATTTTCAAAATACATGCAAGGATAGTTTTCAACATTCATCTTTATGTTCCAAATTTTTCTCCCACCTCCTCCCCCAGACAGCAAGTAATCCAATATAGGTTAAACATAAACAATTGTTCTAACATATTTCCACATTTATCATGGTACACAAGAAAAATCAGATCAAAAAGGAAAAAAATGAGAAAAAAAAAAGTAAGCAAGTAGTAACAAAAAAAAAAAAAAAAGGTGAAAATACTATGTCGTGAATCACATTCAGTCCCCATCATCCTCTTTCAGGATGCAAATGGCTCTCTCCATCACAAGTCTATTGAAATTGACCTGAATCACTTCATTATTGATCATAACATTCACTTAGCATCAGTTCACTTAGCATCACTTAGCATCCAGGCCTTTCTGAAATCATCCTGCTGACTGTTTCTTATAGAACAATAATATTCCATAACATTCATATACCGTAACTTATTCAGTCATTCCCCAACTGATGGGCATCCATCCACTCACTATTCAGTTCCTTACCACTACAAAAAGGGCTACCACAAACATTTTTGCTCATGTGGGTGCTTTTCCCTTTTTAATGATCTTTTTGGGATATAGGCCCAGTAGGCACTGCTGAGTCAAGGGGTATGCATAGTTTGATAGCCCTTTGGGCATAGTTCCATATTGCTCTCCAGAATGGTTGAATCAATTCACAACTCTACCAATAATGTATTAGTGTTCCAGTTTTCCCACATCTCTTCCAACATTCATTATATTTTCCTGTCATCTGAGCTTATCTGAGAGGTACATAGTGGTATCTAAGAGTTGTCTTAATTTGCATTTCCCTGATCAATAGTGATTTAGAGCATTTTTTCATATGACTAGAAATGGCTTAAATTTCTTTGTCTGAAAATTGTCTGTTCATATATGTCTTCTAAAGATGACAATACTACCTAAACCAATCTATTTAGTGCTATACCAATGAAACTCCCAAGAAATTATTTAATTGACCTAGAAAAAGTAACAACAAAATTCATTTGGAAGAACAAAAGGTCAAGAATTTCAAGGGAATTAATACCAAAAAAAAAAGCAAATGAAGGTGACTTAGCTGTTCCAGATCTAAAACTATATTATAAAGTAGCTGTCATCAAAACCATTTGGTGCTGACTAAGAGTAGTATGGCACAAACTATTGACCCACACCTAACACCATATACCAAGATAAGGTCGAAATGGGTTCATAATCTAAAGAATGATTTTATAAACAAATTAGAAGAACATAGGATACTCTCAGATCTGTGGAGGAGGAAAGAATTTGTGACCAAAGAAGAACTAGAGATCATTATTGATCACAAAATAGATAATTATGATTATATTAAGTTAAAAAGTTTTTGTAAAAACAAAATGAATACAGACAAGATTAGAAGGGAAGCAATAAACTGGGAAAACATTTTTACATTCAAAGGTTCTGATAAAGACCTCATTCCTAAAATATATAGAGAATTGACTCTAATAAGAATTCAAGCTATTCTCCAATTGATAAATGGTGTAAGGATATGAACTGACAATTTTCAGAGGATGAAATTAAAACTATTTGTAGTCATATGAAAAGGTGCTCCAAATCACTATTGATCAGAGAAATGCAAATTAAGACAACTCTGAGGTACCACTACATACTTCTCAGATTGGCTAAGATGATAGGAAAAGCTAATGATGAATGTTGAAGGAGATGTGGGAAAACTGGGACACTGATACATTGTTGGTGGAACTGTGAACAGATCCAGCTATTCTGGAGAGCAATTTGGAACTATGCTCAAAAAGTTATCAAGCTGTGCATACCCTTTGACCCAGCAGTGTTTCTATTGGGCCTATATCCCAAAGAGATCTTAAAGGAGGGAAAAGGCCCCACATGTACAAGAATGTTTGTGGCAGCCCTTTTTGTAGTGGCTAGAAACTGGAAACTGAATGGAAGCCCATCAATTGGAGAGTGGCTGAATTATGGTATATGAATGTTATGGAATATTATTGTTCTGCGAGAAACGACCAGCAGGATTATTTCAGAGAGGCCTGGAAAGACTTGCATGAATTGATGCTGAGCAAAATGAGCAGAACCAGGAGATCATTATACATGGCAACAACAATACTATATAATGATCAATTCTGATGAACATGGTTCTCTTCAACAATGAAATGTTTCCAACCAGTTGCAATTGTTCAGTGAACAAAGCCATATACACCCAGAGAGAGGCCTGTGGAATCTGAATCTGGACCACAACATAGTATTTTTACTCTTTCTGTTGTTTGCTTGCATTTTGTTTTCTTTCTCAGTTTTTTTTTCCTTCTTGATCCAATTTTTCTTGTACATCAAGATAACTCTAAATTTGTATATATATTGGATTTAACATATATTTTAACATTTAACATATATTGGACTACCTGCCATCTAGGGGAGGGGTGGGAGAAAGGAGAGGAAAATTTGTAACAAAAAGCTTTGCAAGGGTCAATGTTGAAAAATTACCCATGCATATGTTTTGCAAATAAAAAGCTTTAATAAAATAAAATTTTTTAAAAAGAGAGAAAATATGTCTTCTTTGCTATGCCACTCCTCACCACAGGATTTTTTAAAAAAATAATAATAATAAATAAAATAAAAAGGGGATAAGGATGGCATAGTTGTCCATAATACCTTACAAAAAAGAGCAAAAGCATAAAAATTAAATTCAATATACATATAATAAAAAAATTCAGGGTGGTAAAGATTTTGGAGATACAGGAAAAAGGCATTCTGGATGCAATCTGTCATTGTAAAATGGGGTGGTGTCTGAGGTTCCTTCCAGTTTTCCATCTAAGACCCCATAATATTGTCCCTTCACCCCTCTGGGCCTCAGTTTCCCCAAATGTAAAATGAAGAGAGGTTGGACTAGATGGTCCCTTTTAGCTTTTTACTTGGGACCCATTTATCACTCCCCTAGAAGCCAATTCTAAAATAGAAATCAGAAGGGATTTATTCTAAATAATTATCAAAAATTGGTGAGGGATAGTAATCGAATAAAACTGTATTTGAAATTGGGACCACATGAATTGATAAAATTATGTGAAATTTTACAAGGAAATCCTAATCCAAATTCCAAAAGAAACCTTACCAAAGAGGCTGAGGATCAGTTGCAAGCAATAGAAAGCTATAAATTCTTGTTACTTGGGCAGAATAAATTTACAAGAGAAAATACAGATATCAGTTATAACTATCCTTAACATTCCTTTTGCAGCAATATATCAGACACAGAAAATTTTAGAAATGGATGTATTTAGCTAACCAGTCTCAAAAAAGTCTTTCTACTTACCCCCAGCGATATTAATTAAAAAAAAAAAATTTACAAGGTGCTACTGTAATGCTCAGGGAGAAACTGAGGCAGTATCACACATGGAAATTAGGTAATGCTTTATTGATGTTAATTGAGAATTCAGAATCCATAGCTATGGATTAGGACTGGTGGGATTCATGTCTCAAAGCACGCAGTCCAGGCCAGGGACCAACACAGCCACAGCCATGTTAGCTGACTGAATACAAAGTACTTAGTGATGTCATCAAGGAACTTCAAACAATATGTAGGGTTCCTACAGCTCAGGGAGACAAAGAACTCGTGGGAACAGATGAGCACATCTGGTGTCCAAGGAAACCATAAATTCAGTTCTGACAGGTTAGAAGTAAGGAGCCTTGCCAAAGCAGACTGCTTGTCTGGGTCACATAGATAGATAAGAGGTAGGTCGAGGCTGACCATCTGGAGGTTTCATCATTACTTTGGAATGTGAGTCCAATTATTTCTGAAGGTCAGGAAGTGGGGATTTCTATTCTGGGACAGAGCAATTAAGGGAGACTGATACTGCAACTGAGGGAAACTGATACAGTAACTGAGGGAAACTGAGACAGTAACTAAGGGAAACTGAGACAGTAACTGAGGGAAACTGAAATAGCAACTGAGGGAAACTGAGACAGGCACAACACTACTAACAAAAAATTGGCTTCTTTATATATATTCCACCTATTACTAATTTTTTTTTTCAGGACACCCAATAAGTTTAATTCCCTTACTAAATGTTTTTAACACCCTGTTTGAATATACAACAGAATGAGTTATATGCAATTATTACTGCACTGTATACTGCTCAAGAATCTCTTAATATTTTTCAAATAGCAAATTTGCTGTTTATAAAACAGCCCTGGACATCCTGTTGGTTAAAATGAGATTTCTTTAATAGTAATTATTTCTTTTGTGTAAAAGAATATTTTATGTTTTGTGCAATGTTAATAACGAATAGTTGTCTTTATTTTTCAAATTTATGGCTTTCCAGCAAAGCTGGAACAATACTTCTTCCATATCATTTTTTTTCTGTGTGTCTATGTTTTTGCACAGAATATCTGTGTCATATTTGTTTTGTAAGTTAGATTTTGTTACTTGGAAAGATTTAAAGAGCAACCAGCCAGGAAAAAACAAAAAAACAAACAACCCCTCTCTACTGTATGCTGGAAAAATGTCTTAAAAAGCCTAACCTTTTTCTGTGAACTTCACCTCTGGTCAAGGTTGAAAGGATACACAGAAAAAGAGTTAGCTAATAAAATAAAAATAACATTTTACAGATTCTCAAAAGTTTTGAGAGCAAAACATTTAGCTAAGTCTCAAAATTTTGAGACAAAATTGATTAAGGAATTTGGCAACTAGTCAAAACAAAGTTATCTTGTTTTGTTATCTAAGTTATCTAAGTTTTTTATCTTGTCTGGAGTATCTTTTTAAGTACCCCAGGTGAGATTAAAAGTGGATTCTCAAAAAGATTGCTAACAAGACTGACATCCATTGAATCTCTCTATTTGCTAACTTCTCTCAACTCAGATTCAGATTTAAGAGAATAGAATGTTAAAGTACAGTGGGGAAAGCCACAATAGCTGTAGGCTCAAAGCCTTGCATAAAACTCTTCCCCAGCCCAGCCTGGGGGAATGGAGATGAAGTGAGGGTCAGGCTGCACTGTCAGCATTCTCGGAACCCTGGACACAGTCACCCAACCTTCATTAGGTTCTGTCTAGCTACTGCTTAGGAAGAATCTGGGTGTTCCTGGCAGCAGTGTGAAGTGAAAAAACCACTCAGCCTCTGTTTTCAGGAAAACTCACCATTCTCTGTTTCAATTACAAAAATGTATTAGCTATGTAATTTATGGCAAATTATTCTATCCCTGCCCTATTTTCTAATTTGTAAAGATAACTAATAATTTTTGCTTAGCAAAACCAAATACTATATGAATATTAACTGCTTTATTGGATAAAAATTGCTTCATATTTGACAACTTTATGGGTTTTCAGATATGACCAAAATACAATGCCAATGTTGAGATAAATAATTTTTGGGTGTGTGTAAATTAAATCAAGTAAATTCAACTAAATTAAGGCCTCACTAGGCCCAGGAAGATAGTATATAGAATCTTTCTCTTTCCTCCTCTTTTCCTTCTTTCTTGACTGGAAGAAGGGATAAGAGGGAAAGAAAATATACATAATTCAGTAAAATTTGTTATTTGAGATATAATAGTAAAAGCAGTTTTAAAGGAGCTTTAGTCAAAGTCCACTAAAGGAATATATAAATTATAATCTATTTGCACTCAATTTTGGAAAACAGAAAAACAGTTCAAAGCTACTTAAAAACTGCCCAAAAAAACCAGCCTGTTTTTAGGTTATCTAGAATCAGGCTTCTCAGGGCCGGGACGCAAAAAAATTAACATCTTAACTCTTTCCTGGTTCACAAAAGGAAAATGATTTGTGTAAATTGGAAAATATTCAAATGGCAATAGAACATTTAATTGATATTTAGAAAATTTAATGAACTGAAGTTAAATAAATTTCAAAATCTGTCTTATCTCAATTGTGTGTGTGTGTACATATTGTCTTGTCTTCTCGCTAAAACAAAAAGGAAAATTATTTAAGGGAATGGAAATCATCCCTGAGAATTTCTCAGCTCAGCAGTTTGGAGACAGAATAGCTATGTCAACTATAAGAAGGTGAAAAGTTTATTTAGCCTTGCTAATTCTGTTTTATATTGTTTTGTAAATGTAATTTAAGGAATTAAGTATTTTTCTGTGCTGCTAGAAAATTGATAGGAAATTAAAACTAAAACTATTTGGTTATTCTCAGGAAAAATAAAAAATTGTTAACTAAGTTATCTAGAGCTATTGTCATCATGTTAAACCTAAATTTGATAATTACTGAATATGGCATAGCCCATAAAAACACTAAGAATGGTGCTGGTTGGGCAAAAAATAGCTCAGCTCCTTCCCTGGTGCCACTGTCTGCCTATTTAATTTATAAGCTTTCCAGTTTTCTTAACTTTTAGGATAAGTTAAGTAATCAGCCCTGAGAAATGAGCCTGTTGAGGAGATATAGTAATATATACAACAAGGGAAGTACCTACTAAAATTCTATAAGTTCATTTAATGATTAATCCTTTGCATCAGGATGAGTTTTAGCATATAAAACAAGTCAAACAATCTTTTATGTGTATAAGTTTGGGTAAACTTTAAAAAAATAATTTATCTAGTCCTAAGTTGCAATTAGTAGAATAAACCTCTTGGGATTGCAACTGATATTTTTTTTTGAGTTTTGAATTTGATTGCCTGATCATTAAGTCAGTAACCCACCACTTGAGACAATTTTCATAAGCTACTCAGAGAAATGTGATCCTGAACAAATAGGGGTCTGTATCAGGACAAGAGTTGGGAGCCTCTGCTCAAAGTGAGATCCTTCTGATTCAGTTTTCCAGTTCTGTTTCTGTTTCCCACCTGATCATTCCTGCATCTGAAAAAGTGGAACTATTATAATTGGATATCAATCTAAACTAAGGAAGCTTTATTTTGTCATATATATGCTTCCAGGCTGAGGCCTCAAGAATCAATTCTGATGTGTTTGTGGCAGCCCTTTTTGTAGTGGCAAGAAACTGGAAATTGAAAGGATGCCCATCAATTGGAGAATGGCTGAATAAATTATGGTATATGAATGTTATGGAATATTATTGTTCTGTAAGAAATGACCAACAGGAGGATTTCAGAGAGGATTGGAGAGACTTGCATGAACTGATGCTGAGTGAAATCAGCAGAACCAGGAGAACATTATACACAGCAACAAGACTATACGATGATCAATTTTGATGGACATGGTTCTCTTCAACAATGATGTGATTCAAACTAGTTCTTCAGCGATGAAGATAGTCATATACATCCAGAGAGAGGCCTGTGGGAACTGGGTGTGAACTACAACACAGCATTTTAACGCTTTCTGTGAATGTTTCCATGCATTTTGTTTTCCTTCTTAGGTTGTTTTTTTCTTCTTCTCTTTCTAGATCTGGTGTTTCTTGTGCAGTAAGATAACTGTATAGATATGTATACATGTATTGTATTTGTCATATAATTTATCCTATTTAGCATGTATTAGATTACCTGTCATCTAGGGGTGGGGGGGTGGGGGGAAGGAGGGGAAAAGCTTGGGAAAAAAAAAGTTTTTGCAAAGGTCAATGTTGAAAAATCACTCATATGTTTTGTAAATAAAAAGCTTTATATAAAAAAAAGAATAAATTCTGATGTTATTATCATACCCCCATATTTTCCTTTTATGACAAATTCCTATGATAAGAGCAAATAGTCAACATAAATTCAATTACATATGTTCTTGTTTTCAATCTGAAAATATGTAGTCATATCCTAAATAATTTGGTGAATGAGTATTTGACTTATCCATCTATTTATTATAGATATATGTAGAAATGTTTGGTGAAATAAAGTCTCTATAGGTTTCCAAAATAATGTAAGAACAATTAACATGATTGTCCATAATTTTATTTTATTTTTTGTTATTTTATTGTTTATTGAAACTAAAGCTGAAACATCTTTGAAATATGTATATACTATATGTCCTGTGACACAAATATATTTCATTACAGGAAAAAAATGCTGGCCAATCTACATTAGCCTCTTTTCATTTTATAGCAGTCCTTATGGACTTGTCTTTCTATCTCAGATTATCCTAACTTCTATTTGTTAGAATTGTTTTGTATGCTAGATTTTGGTGAATTGCAGCTGCATTGGCTAGCTTCAAAGAACTAAATTAGTCTTTGGATACTCTCACCAGTTCCAGCTTGCCACTTCCTCCACAAAAAAATGGGACCCTGCAAGTGACTCAGCTCTATGCCCATTGTCAGCAGGAAGTAGTTTCAAAAGATGAGATCATTCCCTCTGCTCCCAGAGGACTTTGGGCCCCATTGGCTGGAACTGATTGGGAATGGACCTCAAATTGTCCAGTGTCTGAATAGATCTTCTGTTATAATGTATTTGGAACTTAGGATGGCACAAATTTTCACATCTCAGATATGGGATTCCATGATGTTTTCAAGCCCTCAGAGATATACTATAGAGCATGTTTAAAAATATCCATAGATGTTTCTAATTACAGATACTGTATTAAGAAATGCCACTAGAATCCAATTCATGAATATGCTAGGATATGTTGTAAAATGTTATAATTGTGTTTTATCCCAATGTCTTACTTCTATCTAAATATCTTCAAGTTTGCTGCCTATGGTTTTTATTATTGAACAACTCATCCTATGTGATGATACCTACTAGATTAATCACAATTCATATAAGATCAGCAGGTAAACAGACTTGGGATAACATAAAAAAAGATTAGAAAACAATAGCAACAGGAAAAAGTGATTTGTTTGATTACTCAGGGTTGGAATTCTAACAGCTATAGCAATTATTATATCACTTGCTGTTTTAGCTACAGCTCTTATAGAATCTATTCAGACTGCTCAATCCACAGATAAATTAGCAAAAAATATATCACAAACTTTTAAAGAAAAATTAATATAGATAATGAGTTAAAACAAGAACTAAACTTAGTGAAACAATCATTAATATGGTTAGGGAATCATGTAAACAATTTGGAATCTTGATTATGGCTAACTTGTGATTATAGATTCACTCATGTATGTGTAATTCCATATAGATGGGATAATGAAACCAACAATGTGACATGGCTTCAAATAAGGAACAGAATAAATGGAGATATACATAATTCCAACCTCATTTGGGATATATTTCAGCTAGCTTTTTTAGCAGAAAATATGGCAAAAAGTAGTGTCCCTGGAATTGGTCCTGACAGCATAGCTAACCAAATATTTGAGTGGTTAAAAAAAATCCTGTAAATCTTCTGGCTTCTATGCTTTTGCATTTTTGTTCCTCTCAATTGTTTTATTTTTATACTTATTGGCTTAGTCTCTTGTGCTTTCAGTTATGTCTTGCAATCATTGTCAACTATGGGAACTGAAGTCGATAGACTTCATTTTTAAAAAAAAAGGAAGGAATTGTAGAGGGCCAGGAAGTAAGTCCCAAAACTAGTAAGAGTATGTTTCATGTTTTGAAACTAACTCTTTGTTAGGACATTACTCTGGGCACTTCAGTTCTTTCTAATAAACAATTTTATACACAGACCTGTTCAAAACTTGATGCCTGCAACTGGAACAAAAGCATTCTCTGATAAGCAATGGATCAAAGACATACTGTAGAACTTAGGACGGGAAAAGGTATTCCACTATTTGATAGATTAAAGGAATTTAGGATAGGAATGAATCTAAGACATACTTGAGGTGGGACCATTTGGATGATAATTTCTGGCTATTTGCATTTCATTGGATAGGCTTTGATTGTTAAAGTGGATACAGGAATCTCAAGATGTGGATGGTGTATTTGATTCTGGAAGCAAATAATGCCAGTGATAGTAGATTGGAACATATATAAACGACTCTCAGATTAATAAAGCTGAAGATTGCACAGCACATCTTTTTGCCTGGCCCTTGGTTTTTCACACACCCTTGGTCACTCACTGGAGATGGACTCTGACAACTCATGGTTGAGGAAGAAGCTGATTGAATGAGACAGAAATCTGAGTAGTATCACTACTCCTAAGGCTGAGGTAGAAATATGAGGCTGATGTCAGGCTAGCAAACAAACAAGGAAAATCAATAATTCTAGAATAGGAAGCACTAAAATAATATATCACCATGATAGCTATTACATTGTAGTGTTTGGTTCAAGATATTTCAGTTTGTGTTTCTGTGCACACATTCAATTACGTTCCTTGGGACCCATTCAGGAGGCTGTGGCAGCCTTTTCTGCTTTGGTCTGTATAGCCAAGAGGGAAGATCAAGCTAATTAGAAGGTAAGGCATATCTCATGCAAATTGATAATAAGCAAGCTCATACCAGCCAAAATTTTTCAGAAACCTTTGCCATACATTATTGTTGTGATAGATTTTAATATCACATAATATTTCTTTTCAGGAATTCTCTCCATCTATGTTTCCTGGAGGTTCATTCCTATTGTAGTCTCCCCTAAACTGTTTCAACTATGATACTGCTGGATGAAACCATGTTTTTTTCCTACTCAGTCCCCTTTAGCGTATATATGATAGAAAACAATCCCAGATAATTTGAATAATGCTACCAGTAATCCCCTATGTATATGAAAAAAAGTTGAAGTCCTTTGTCAATTTCTATTCCTACACCTTCCCCCCAAAAAATGCTAAAATAGACTCACAAATATGCACTTGACAAAAAAAAAAGCTTAAAAACAAGATTCATCACAAGTACTATTACATTCTGCTGAAATAGTGATACTTAAATATCATCATAACATAAAGCGTTTGGAGGGCTACTGATTAGGTATTTTTACATTTCATCTCTGCTCTGCACCTTCAAGACAATTCCTTATGACTACCAACTAAATCCAGTCCTTTTGTAAATGACTGTCCTTATTAAAGTAGAAAACACTCTCTGACATGAAGCTACTGTCATTTACCCTTTAAAGAGTATTTTTTCAGAAACACAATCAGAAGCCAGTGTATCAAAAGCCATAGTCTTCACAACAAACTCACTTTTTTTTATTAAAGCTTTTTATTTGCAAAACATATGCATAGGTAATTTTTCAACGATGATCCTTGCAAAGCTTTCTGTTACAAATTTTTCCCTCCTCCCTTCTCCCCTAGATGGCAGGAAATCTAATACATGATAATTATGTTAAAATATTTTACAGATCGAATATATATATATTTATACAGTTATTTTGCTGTACAGGAAAAAAAAAAAAACCTGAGAAGGAAAACATAATGCAAGCAAACATCAATAGAGAGTGTGAAAATGCTATGTTGTGGTCCAGACTCAGATCCCACAGGCCTCTCCTTGGGTGTATGTGGCTTTCTTCATCACTGAACAACTGGAACTGGTAACAAACTCACTCTTTAACAGCAACAAAATATATTGTCCTTAATGTACAGAAGGTTAGGATCAGTGAGACTCACTTATGTGAGTATATTATACTGAAAGGTAGAATATTAAGAATAAGATGCCCAAGAGATTATTTAACTGAACTAGAAAAAATAACAACAAAATTCATCTGGAAAAACAAAAGGTCAAGAATTTCAAGGGAATTAATGAAAAAAAATGCAAATGAGGGTGGCCTAGCTGCACCAGATCTAAAACTATATTATAAAGCAGTGGTCACCAAAACCATTTGGTACTGGATAAGAAATAGAGTAGTGGATTAGTGGAATTGGTTAGGTTCACAAGACAAAATACTCAATGACAATAGTAATCTAGTGTTTGATAAACCCAAAGACCCCAGTTTTTGGGATAAAAACTCACTATTTGACAAAAACTGCTGGGATAATTGGAAACTAGTATGGAAGAAATTAGGCACTGACCCACACCTGATCTACGCATAAAGAATGACATTATAAACAAATTAGAACAATGTAGGATGGTTTACCTCTCAGACCTATGGAGGGGGAAGGAATTTGTGACCAAAGAAGAACTAGAGGTCATCATTAATCACAAAATAGATAAGTTTGACTATATCAAGTTGAAAAGTTTTTGTACAAACAAAATGAATGCAGACAAGATTAGAAGGGTAGCAGTAAACTGGGAAAATATTTTTACATCCAAAGGTTCTGATAAAGGCCTCATTTCTAAAATATATCAAGAATTGACTCAAATATATAAGAATTCAAGCCATTCTCCAATGGATAAATGGTCAAAAGATATGAACAATTTTCAGATGAAGAAATTGAAACTATTTCCGGTCACATGAAAAGGTGCTCCAAGTCACTATTGATCAGAGAAATGCAAATTAAGACAACTCTGAGATACCACTACACGCCTGTGAGATTGGCTAAAATGACAGGAAATGATAATGATAACTGTTGGAGGGGATGTGGGAAAACTGGGACACTGATACATTATTGGTGGAACTGTGAACGGATCCAACCATTCTGGAGAGCAATTTGGAGCTATGCTCAAAAAGTTATCAAAGTGTGCATACCCTTTGACCCAGCAGTGTTTCTACTGATCCTATATCCCAAAGAGATTTTAAAGGAGGGAAAGGGACCCACATGTGCAAAAATGTTTGTGGCAGCCCTTTTTGTAGTGGCAAGAAACTGGAAATTGAAAAGATGCCCATCAATTGGAGAATGGCTGAATAAATTATGGTATATGAATGTTATGGAATATTATTGTTCTGTAAGAAATGACCAACAGGAGGATTTCAGAGAGGACTGGAGAGACTTGCATGAACTGATGCTGAGTGAAATCAGCAGAACCAGGAGAACATTATACACAGCAACAAGACTATATGATGATCAATTTTGATGGACATGGTTCTCTTCAACAATGATGTGATTCAAACCAGTTGTTCTGTGATGAAGATAGTCATCTACATCCAGAGAGAGGCCTATGGGAACTGAGTGTGAACCACAACACAGCATTTTAATGCTTTCTGTGAATATTTCCATGCATTTTGTTTTCCTTCTTAGGTTGTTTTTTTCTTCTTCTCTTTCTAGATTTGATGTTTCTTGTGCAGTAAGATAACTGTATAGATATGTATACATGTATTGTATTTGTCATATAATTTATCCTATTTAGCATGTATTAGATTACCTGTCATCTAGGGGTGGGGGGGTGGGGGGAAGGAGGGGAAAAGCTTGGGAAAAAAAAAGTTTTTGCAAAGGTCAATGTTGAAAAATCACTCATATGTTTTGTAAATAAAAAGCTTTATATAAAAAAAGAAAAAAAAGAATAAGATGACTAGTGATGTATAGATATAGATAGATAGTTATCTAGATAGACAGGTAGATAAGATAGACAAATAGATAGATAAGAAGTAGGCCTATGATCTCAATAGTATGGAGAAATCCTTGGTGATCTGTTTACCAATGTAGGTCAGTACCTTCCCAGAATATACAATCTTAGAGCATTATCTGGGAAATTGAGAGATTAAGTCAAGCCAAGCTAAATTAATAACCATTAATGAGTGCTTACTATATGCAAGTAACTATGCTAATTGGTTTGCCCCAGGGTCATACAGTTAGTATATTTTAGAGATTTTTTAACCTAGATCTTCCAGAGTTTGAGGACAGTGCTCTGTCCACTATGCAAACATGTTTTCTCATGTTTTCCTTTACTTTCCCAGATATTTTCACTCTAAAATGAAGACTAAGAGGGAGATTAGGCAAATAATTAAGACTACTCTTACTGCCTCTTTGAACAGCTTTTATTATTTGAGATCATATATGTTAACTAATGGTGCCATCTAGGACAAATTTAATTGTGAAGACGAGTCTACATGGTTGAGATGAGGAAGAAAATGGTTGCAATAAGCAAGAAACAGAGAACATAGGAAGAGAAGAGGTTGAGAATCTAGAAAGCCAGGATGAGAAAAGGGTTTGGGTAGAGATAACCATGAATCAGGGACTAAACTTCTTGAGAATAAGGACAGTGACCAAAAAGTCTATAAATGATGACAATAAGCATCTGGAAAGGATGGAGTGAACTTAAAAGAAGAAGCAGTTACTAAGTGGTGTTGGCAGAAGAAAGGTTTGGGCAGTAAAGGCTAAGAAGTTTATGCTAATTCCTTATAGTTCTGGGTGTCAGAGGGTGTGAGAAGAGCAATTATCCTTAAAGTGGATGCCAGGAGATAACATAACAATGTAGTTAATTAAAGAAACATTCTCTAAGCACTTCCCATAGTCCAGGTTTCAGATACAAAAATAACCCCTGCCCTCAAAGAGCTTAAAATCTAAAATGTAAAATTAATCATACTTAAGGCATAAAAACATCACAAATAAATAGGAAAAAAAAAGTGAAATGTTATACAAATTCTTTAAGAACTATAATGTTATAAAATTACATTAAATAAATGACTGCTGGAAAAAATATTATTTTTAACATTAAAAATCAAAGACTAGGGGCAGCTAGGTGGCGCAGTGGTTAGAGCACCAGCCCTGAAGTCAGGAGGACCTGAGTTTAAATCTGGTCTCAGACACTTCCTAGCTGTGTGACCCTGGGCAAGTCACTTAACCCCAATTGCCTCAGCAAAAAGCAAAAAAAAAAAAAAAAAATCTAAGACTAAATAATTTAATTATTTATAAAATAATTATAATATTATATAATATAATAAATAATTATAAAATTATAAAATAATTATAAAATAATCAAAGAGATGGCATACCAAAAATTTTGGGATGCCTGAAAGCAGTAACTGGGGAAAATTTTATATCTCTAAATAAAAGAGAAAGAACAAAGGAGTGAAACAACTAAAGAACTAAAAACCCCAAAAGTTTAAAAATTATACACCAATAATAGAAATCCTAAAAATCAGAGACGAGCTTAAATAAAATTGAAAACAATCCCCCCAAAAGAAAACAATAAATTAATAAAAATTACTACAACTGACACAAAATAAATTAAGAGAAATAACAAATTAATAAATAAAATAGAGATTATAATATAGATATTATTATTATTTGGGTAGAAAGCCAAAAAAATTGAAAAAAACATTAGTTAATTTGAATTAAAAAGAGGGAAGTCTAATTAAGTATCAAAAATGAAAATAAATAAATAAAAGATGGTATTAAATCCTATCAACATTAAGTTAATAAAACCACTAACATAAATGAATATTTACAAAATTACAAAATACCCAAATTAAAAGAACAATTACAACCTAATTTCAGAGGAAGAAACTGAACAAGCCATAAGTGAACTTCTGAAGAAAAGGGCTTCAGGACAAGATGAATTCAAAAGTTAATGCTATCAAACATTCAAAAAACAATTCCAATATTATAAACTATTTACAAAAATAGCAAAAGAAAGAATCCTACTAAACTTCTATGACAGATATAGTCTTGCTACATAAATCTGGAAAAGTTAAAAAAGAAAATGAAAACTATTGATCAATATTTCTAATGATCATCAATTCCAAAATGTACATAAAATATTAGCCAAAAACCCTAAAACTAAATATCACAAAGATTATACCCAATGACCAAGTTGAATTTATGATTGAATGTAGGGTTGGTTTAACATTAGGAAAGCTATAAACTTGTGTAAGTTTTGTGGCACCAGGGCAGGAGTTCAGTGCAAAGTCCTGAGGACAGGTCATGCCAGAGCAGCCCTGGCTCAGGCCCTGACCCTAGCCATAGTCCACAACAGAAAAACAGGAATAGGCTTTGGATCTCTGAATCAGTGGCAATACTGGTGGTTTCTAGACTTCTTGGTCCAAAGACACCAAGGAAGATTTGGAAGGTCAGCAGGAAAGATTTGTCTCATTAGGGTGAGAAGATCTTGGGAAACCAGCTCAGACCATGGAAGAGCTCCAAAGGGATTCTGAAAATCAAGGAAGATTTGTCATATAATTTAACAAATTTAGCATGTATTAGATTACCTGTCATCTAGGGATAGGGGGTGAGGGGAAGGAGGGGAACAGCTTGGAACAACAAAAAAAAAGTTTTGCATAGGTCAATGTAGAAAAATAATTCATATGTTTTGTAAATAAAAAGCTTTTAATAAAAAAAAGAAAGAAAATCAAGGAAGAGTGATAGAGGAAAAAATGAGAAGAGAATTGAGAGTGGTACAAAAGGAAATACAAAAAGCTCATGAGAGAAGAATACCTTAAAAAGTAAAATTAGCCAAATGGAAAAGGGAGTGCAAAAGCTCACTGAGGAAAATAATTTTCTTTGAAAATTAGAATTGAGTAAATGGAAGCTAATGACTTTATAAGAAATCAAGAAATAAAACAAAACCGAAAAAATAGAAAACAATGTAAAATAAATCACTGGAAAAACAACTGACCTGGAAAATAGATCCAGGAGAAATGACTTTGAAATAATTGGGGGGGGGGGGGAGAGCAGAGCCAAGATGATGGAGTGCAGACTCCCTGTGACCTCCTCTGATCTTCTCTCAAACCAGCAGCAGATAAAGCCTCTGAACTGGTTCTGAAGTGAAAGCTCCCCCAAATATTAGGAGTATAACATATTTCCAGCAAAAGTTACCTTTGGAGCACGTCTGTTTCAGATGGGCAGGATGTCAGGCGATTTGCCAAGCTCAGGAAGCTGTGCAAAGACAGGGCAGGAAACCAGGGCTGGGACCAAGTGTGGCAGATTCTAAGCACCTGGGAAGTCCCTGGGAGACGCTTGGGCCACTTTGCTCTGGTTGCGGACAGGTGCTTTGGCAGATCTGCCTTTAGTAAAAGGTAGATTGAAAACCACTGAGAACACAAGACCTATCCCAGCCAGCCCAGTACAGTAAGTCAATCAACTGAACTGCCCCAGGGCAAATTGAAACATTTGCCACTCCTCTGCTTTAAACAGACCTCAAACTCTTAAAAAATGAGTAAGAAACAGAAAAGAATTCTCATCATAGAAACCTTTTATGGAGAGAAAGAAGGGCAGACCTCAGATCCTGAGGCGCCTAAAGGTAAAGCAACTCCAGAGGAAGCCACAAAGGGAGACATGAACTGGTCCCCATTTCACAAAGCTTTCCTGGAAGATTGCATAAAGAATCTCAAAAGAGAGTTAGAAGAAAATTGGGAAAATGAATTGAGATCATTGCAAGAAGGATATAATGCCCTACAAAAGAGATACGAAAAAGACACCAGCTCACTGAAAAACAAAATTGGTGAAATGGAAAAAGACTTCAATGAACCAAAAAATTCAATTGGCCAGTTAAAAAGGAGCTAAAAAAGGTAACTGAAGAAAATAATACTTTAAAAATTAGACTTGAACAAATGGAAGTGAATGACTCAACAAGACTTCAAGAATCAGTCAAACAAAACCAAAAAAATTTAAAAATAGAAGAAAATATGAAATATCTCCTAGGAAAAAACAATTGACTTGGAAAACAGATCTAGGAGAGACAATCTAAGGGTTATTGGACTCCCTGAAAGCCATGTTGGAAAAAAAAACCTAGACGCTATCTTCCAGGAAATCATGAAAGAAAACTGCCCTGATGCTTTAGAATCAGAAAGCAAAATCGCCATTGAAAGAATTCACCAATCACCTCCTGAAAGACACCCCAAAATTAAAACCCCAAGGAATATCATGGCTAAATTTCAGGACTATCACACCAAGGAAAAGATATTGCAAGCAGCTAGAAAGAAACAATTCAAATACCAAGGAACTGTAATTAGAATCACACAAGATCTGTCAGCTTCCACATGAAAGGATCAAAGGGCCTGGAATCAGATATTCCGAAAAAATTGGATTACAGCCAAGAATAAGTTATCCAGCTAGAATGAGCATTATCTTCCAGGGAAGAAGATGGTCATTCAATAATATATGTGAATTTCACATATTTCTAATGAAAAGACCAGATCTGAACAAAAAATTTGACCTCCAAACACAGAACTCAAGAGAAGCTTTTTATGTAAAAAGAAAAGAACTCTTGAGAACTATATTTCTATTATGGATATACATAAAGAATGGGGGTAAAATTTGATTTTACTTTGATAAAATGAGAAAGAAAATAGAGGTAGAAGGGCTATCATACTGGAAAAAGAGGGGAAAGGAGGTAAAATAAAGTAAAAAAAAGGAGGTAAAAATAAAGTAAAATCTCATGAAGAGGCATCTAATATAATATAATAAAATCTAATATAATTGAAGGAAAGAAGGGAGAGTGATGAGCATTGTGTGGATCTTACTCTCATCAGATTGGGCTCTAAAAGAGCAAATCAGACACATTTGGCTTCACAGAAAAACTTGTCCCCTCCTTATAGAGAAAAAGGAGGGAAAGGAGGAAAAGAAAAGGATAGACTAATAGAAAGGAAAATATAAGAATTAGGGGAAAGGTATAAAAAAGGGGGAGGGGCTCTAAAGGGGGGAGGACTGTTAGAGGGAGGTGGTCATCAAAAACAAAATACTGGGGAGGGGGGAAGGGAGAAATGGGAAAAGAAAGAGAAAAAGCATAATTTTGGGTAAATAAGATGGCAGGAAATACAGATTTTTGATTATGAATAGAGATTGTGAATGTGAATGGGATGAACTCTCCCATAAAACAGAAGCGGATAGCAGACTGGATTAAAAGCCAGAATCCTACAATATGTTGTTTACAAGAAACACATCTAAAACATAGAGATACATACAGAGTGAAGGTAAAGAGCTGGAGCAGAATCTATTATGCTTCAGGTGAACAAAAAAAGCAGGGGTAGCAATCCTTATCTCAGATCAAGTAAAAGCAAAGATGATCTAATTAAAAGAGATAAGGAAGGAAACTATATTCTACTAAAGGGTACCATAGATAATGAAGCAGTATCAATACTAAACATATATGCACCAAGTGGTATAGCATCCAAATTCCTAGAGGAGAAATTAAGAGAGATGCAAGAAGAAATACACAACAAAACTATACTGGTGGGTGATCTCAACCTTGCTCTCTCTGAATTAGATAAATTGAACCACAAAATAAATAAGAGAGAAGTTAGGGAGGTAAACAAAATGTTAGAAAAGTTAGGTATGATAGATCTTTGGAGAAAATTGAATGGAGACAGTAGGGAGTTTACTTTTTTCTCTGTGGCTCATGGAACTTATACAAAAACTGACCATGTGTTAGAGCACAAAAACCTCCAAATCAAATGCAGAAAGGCAGAAATAGTAAATGTATTTTTTTCAGATCATGATGCAATAAAAATCACATTCAATATAAGGCCAGGAGAAAATAGACCAAAAGTTGATTGGAAATTAAATAATCTAATCCTAAAGAATGAATGGGTAAAAGAGCAAATCATAGACACAATCAATAATTTCATCCAGGAGAATGACAATAATGAGACAACATACCAAAATTTGTGGCATATGGCCATAGCAGTTATAAGGGGTAATTTTATCTCTAGATGCTTACTTGCATAAAATAGAGAAAGAGAAGATCAATGAATTGGGCTTGGTATTAAAAAAAAAAAAACAACTAAAAAAAGAACAAATCAAAAACCCTCAATTAAATGCCAAATTGGAAATTCTGAAAATAAAAGGGGAGATCAATAAAATTGAAAATAAGAAAACTGTTGAATTAATAAATAAAACTAAGAGTTGGTTTTATGAAAAAACCAACAAAATTGATAAACCTCTAGTTAATTTGATTAGAAAAAGGAAAGAGGAAAATCAAATTGTTAGTCTCAAAAATGAAAAGGGAGAACTTTCCACCAATGAAGAGGAAATTAGAGCAACAATTAGGAGTTACTTTGCCCAACTTTATGCCAATAAATTTGATAATTTAAATGAAATGGAGGAATATCTACTACAATATAGATTGCCCAGGTTAACAGAAGAGGAAGTAAATTATTTAAATAGCTTCATTTTAGAAAAAGAAATAGAACAAGCTATTAACCAACTCCCTAAGAAAAAATCTCCAGGGCCAGATGGATTTACATGTGAATTTTACCAAACATTCAAAGAACAATTAATTCCAATACTATATAAACTATTTGAAAAAATAGGGAAAGAAGGTGTACTACCAAATTCCTTCTATGATACAGACATGGTGCTGATAGCTAAACCAGGTAGGATGAAAACAGAGAAAGAAAACTATAGACCAATTTCCCTAATGAATATTGAGGCAAAAATTTTAAATAAGATATTAGCAATGAGATTACAGAAAGTCATCCCAAGAATAATACACGATGACCAAGTAGGATTTATACCAGGAATGCAGGGCTGGTTCAATATTAAGAAAACTATCAGCATAATCAATTATATTAATAACAAAACTAAAAAAAATCATATGATTATCTCAATAGATTCAGAAAAAGCATTTGATAAAATCCAACACCCATTCCTATTAAAAACACTAGAGAGTATAGGAATAAATGGGCTTTTCCTTAAAATGATCAGTAGCATCGACTTAAAACCATCAGCAAGCATCATATGTAATGGGGATAAACGAGAATCATTCCCAATAAGATCAGGAGTGAAACAAGGCTGCCCACTGTCACCATTACTATTTAATATTGTATTAGAAATGTTAGCTTTGGCAGTAAGAGAGGAAAAAGAGATTAAAGGAATTAGAGTAGGTCATGAGGAAACCAAATTATCACTCTTTGCAGATGACATGATGGTATACTTAAAGAACCCTAGAGACTCAACTAAAAAACTTCTAGAAACAATTCACAACTTTAGCAAAATTGCAGGATACAAAATAAATCCACATAAATCATCAGCATTTTTATATATTACCAACAAAGTTCAGCAGCAAGAGATACAAAAAGAAATTCCATTCAAAATAACAGTCAATAGTATAAAATATTTGAGAATCAATCTGCCAAGGAAAATTCAGGAACTATACGAACTAAACTACAAAACACTTTCCACACGAATAAAGTCAGACCTAGTCAATTGGAAAAACATCAAGTGCTCATGGGTAGGCTGAGCAAATATAATAAAAATGACAATACTACCCAAATTAATTTACTTATTTAGTGCCATACCAATCAAACTCCCAAGAAATTATTTTACAGATCTAGAAAAAATAGTAGCAAAGTTCATTTGGAAGAACAAAAAGTCAAGAATTTCAAGGGAATTAATAATTAAAAAAAAGACTGATGAAGGTGGCCTTGCTATACCAGATCTAAAACTATATTATAAAGCAGCGGTCATCAAAACCATTTGGTACTGGCTAAGAAATAGAGTAGTTGATCAGTGGCATAGGATAGAATCACAGGACAAACTAGGCAACAATATAGCAATTTAGTGTTTGATAAACCCAAAGACCCCAGCTTCTGGAATAAGTACTTACTATTCGACAAAAACTGCTGGGAAAATTGGAAACTAGTGTGGAAGAAATTAGGGCTTGACACACACCTAACGCCACATACCAAGATAAGATCTAAATGGATTCATGATTTAGATATAAAGAGTGATATTATAAGCAAATTAGAGGAACATAGGATAGTTTACCTCTTAGATCTGTGGAGAAGGAAGGTATTTATGTCCAAAGAAGAACTAGAACTCTTAATTGAACACCAGATAGATAATTTTGACTATATTAAGTTAAAAAGTTTTTGTACAAACAAAACTATTGCAGACAAGATTAGGAGGGAAGCAATAAATTGGGAAAGCATCTTTACATTTAAGGGTTCTGATAAAGGCCTCATTTCTAAAATACATAAAGAATTGTCTCATATACATAAGAATTCAAGCCATTCTCCAATCAATATATGGTCAAAGGATATGAACAGACAATTTTCAGATGATGAAATTAAAACTATTTGTAGTCATATGAAAAGGTGCTCCAAATCACTATTGATCAGAGAAATACAAATTAAGACAACTCTGAGGTACCATCACACACCTGTCAGATTGGCTAAAATGACAGGAAAAGCTAATGACAAATGTTGGAGGGAATGTGGGAAAACTGGGACATTGATACATTGTTGGTGGAACTGTGAACAGATCCAATCATTCTGGAGAGCAGAATACGCTCAAAAAGTTGTCAAATTGTGTATACCTTTTGACCCAGCAGTGCTTCTATTGGGCCTATATCCCAAAGAGATCTTAAAGGAAGGAAAGGAACCCACCTGTGCAAAAATGTTTGTGGAAACCCTTTTTGTAGTGGCTAGAAACTAGAAATTGAATGGATGCCCATCAATTGGAGAATGGCTGAATAAATTATGGTATATGAATGTAATGGAATATTATTGTTCTATAAGAAATGACCAGCAAGATGATTTCAGAGAGGCCTGGAGAGACTTGCATGAACTGATGCTGAGCAAAAGCAGCAGAACCAGGAGATCATTATACACGACAACAACAAGACTATATGATGATCAATTCTGATGGACATGGCTCTCTTCAACAATGAAATGTTTCAAACCAGTTCCAATTGTTCAGTGAAGAAAGCCATATACACCCAGAGAGAGGGATATGAAATGTGGACCACAACATAACATTTTCATTTTCTCTATTGATGTTTGCTTGCATTGTGTTTCCTTTCTCCGATTTTTTTTTCTGGTAGATATGATTTTTCTTGCACAACAATGATAAGTGTGGAAATATGTATACATATATTCGATTTGTCAAGTATTTTAACGTAATTAACATGTAGTGGATTTCCTGCCATCTAGGGGAGGGGTGGAGACTAGGGAGGAAAAATTTGTAATAGAAAGCTTTGTAAGGGTCAATGTTGAAAAATTACCCATACATGTATTTTGCAAATAAAAAGCTTTAATAAAAAATAATAATTGGTGTACTGGAAGACCATAATAAAAAAAAAATCCTGACATCATCATTCTTTTCTTTTTGTTTTTTGCCGAGGCAATTGAGGTTAAGTGACTTGCCCAGGATCCCACAGCTAGGGAATGTTAAATGTCTGAGACCAGATTTGAACTCAGGTCCTCCTGACTTCAGGGCTGGTGTTCTATCCCCTGTACCACCTAGCTGCCCC
>JAJPUD010007119.1:0-26247 GCA_023553655.1 Myrmecobius fasciatus
TTTTTTATAGGATTGGTGCAGAGCTGTTATTAAAAGATATAGAGATGAACCCATCTTTGATGTGCTCAGGAAGAGTGGGTGATCCCTTAAGGCAGAAAGAGTGATTTCTAGAACTTTTAGTAACTATAAGCAAGGTGCCCACCTCTCTGTGTTGGTATTTTAGGTACCTTCAGATTTATTATAATTTGGAAATGTGATAAAATAATGGCTCATACCATTATTCTCTATTTTTCATGGAAATGAAAAATTTGCCTCAAGCTAATGCTGGCCCCGTTCTCATCCCTCAAAGTACATCTCATGGGAACCCATTCAATTCCTATTCATCATGAGCATTTTTCTTTGCCTTCGAAGCCTCCAACTGAGCCAATTTAATGAATGCATCAGATGAGTTTTCTTTGGAAATATCAAGCATTTCATAAAAATCATGTCCTACTACAGTGATTGCAGCATTTTTTCTCATTGAACATGTAATAACCTTCAGAGTGGCCCAAATGGCCCGATTCATCCCTGTACTTTTTAGAAGTCAGCCCTTTAGAGACAGGGGTCTTTTAAAGACCCCTAGGGTCTTTAAATTTTTTTGGTGGAGGACTCACCATGGAAGGAAAGCATCCTTGCTTTTATTTCCTTTGACTGCCCCTCCAGGATTCATTCATTCATTTAACAAATGTTTATTAATTGCTTTTTGTGCACCAGGGTTCAGGACTAGAAACTGGGATACAAAGGCAACAATGAAGTTATTCACAGAATCCAGAGAATTACAGAATATTGACAGCATATTGGCCCTTCCTCAAACACCATTACTACTTAGTTCCTTAACTTAGTTACTTCCCATGTTCTTCTCGTCCACTTCACCCCAGCTATACAAAAACAAAACAAAAGCTATACAATTTTTTTTTTATCTTGACACAACCATAAGTATATGGTTGCTACCATAAATGTATCACTTCTGTGTTTAAGAATTCTGAAATCTCCTTATCTGACCATAAAATACTGGTTTTTACCTCTTTGTCTCCTTTCCCTTACCAAACCCCACTTTTCCCCCATAGCGTGACCTCCCTATGTTTGATCTCTTAATTATGTCCTAAGCCATCTTCTTTGCACTAGCTATTCTCTCCCATTTTCCTTTTCTTTACTCCTTTTTGAACTCTATCCTGCTTTTTCTCTTGAATCTCTCACCTCATTATTTTGCCAATTGCTCCTGGCCAAGATTCAGTCTTGGATCGCTCTCACCATGCATTCATTCCTCCACATGTTGAGGAACAAAGATGGAGAAAAACATGCAGTCATTCTAATATAATCCACTACAAATTCATGTTGCACAATCTCAACTGGCCCTCACTGCTACTAGAAAATCTTACTTTATCAACTCAATAGTCTGTTCTCCCCAACAGCTTTTCCTAATGCTCTCATTCCTACTTAGACCCTACTGTCTCCGATAAGACTATTGTCTCATTTTCATAGAAAAAAAAATCGAGCCTCTTCTCTATAAATTCCCTTTTCTCTCACTTTCCTCATTCATCACTCAGATGTTTTCCAACATGTTATCTTCTTTTTTAAAATTAAAACAACTATAAGCTTTAAAAATTTTAATAGTATTTTATTTTTCTAAAAACCTTCATTTTTGTAAGACTCTGTGTTCCAAATATTCCTCCTTCCCTCCTCTCCAAGACAGCAAGTAATCTGATATAGAGTAAATATGGGAAATTCTTTTAAACAGATTGCCATATTTGTCATGTTGTACAAGAAAAAAAAATCAGACCAAAAAGGGGAAAAATCACGAGAAAGAAAAAACAAACAAGAAAGGTGAAAAGACTGTGCTTCAATCCATATGCAGTCTCCATAATTCTCTTTCTGGATGCAGATGGCAGTTTCCATTTCAAGTCTATTGGAGTTGCCTCAAATCACTGCAAGGTTGAGAAGAGCCAAGCCCATTACAGCTGTTACTGTGTACAATGCATGATCTCCTTTAACCCCGATCTCACATAATAAGATGACTTCACTCTATCAAGGTCAAGTCCTCTACTTAACTTCTGTCATCCCACTCCATCATTCATTTTTAATCCCCCTTTGTCTTTGTCTACTTGCTTCTTCCCTCCTACCTACAACACACTCCTGTGTAATCCATGCTCAAAAAGCCCTCTCTTGATCCTTTCATCTCTGTCAACTGTCACCTTATACTCCTTCTGCCTCCTGTAGCTAAATTCCTTGAAAAAACCATTTACATTTGTTGCCTCCACTTTCTCTTTAACTTTATTCTTGTTACAGACCAGTTTGTGACTTAATCATATCACTGAAACTGCTTTCTTTACAATTACTAATGACTTCTTGATTGCTTTAGCTAGTGGACTTCTCAGTCCTAATTCTCTTCAATCTTTGCAACTTTTGACATTATTAATTTTTCTTCCTTAAAACTCTCTTCTTTCTAGGCTTTGAGGGTATTACTCTCTCCTGGTTCCCTTCCAGCCTCTCTGATCGTTTCTTCTAAGCTTCTTCTGCAGGGTCCTCCTCCACATGATGCCCTCTAACAGTAGGTATCCTTCAAGGTTTTCCATATGCAGCTCCCATTGGTTTCCACTCCATGGAGCAATAGGCTCCAGTTCCAGGTACTCCACTTCCCTTTCTAGCTTCTTTTTGTGTGTGGTGTTTCTCCATTAGATTGTAAGTTCCTTGAAGATAGAAATAAAACAAAAATATTCCCTATCACCAGTGCTTAGCACAGTTTCTCCTTCCCTCTGTCTTGCCTTCTTCCCTTTCTTCCCCTCCCTCCTCTACTCCAAGTCTTCTCTTTATCAGACCAGTAATGTCAGAACATTTTTCTTAAGTTTTTCCTCTCTGGCAGGTGTTTGGGAGACAAATATAAGGAATGAAATAATTCCTACTTGTGGAGGAGACAAGACAGACACATATACCTGCTCAATAAATAGGAAGACATATAAATCCTGGTTCCTTCAGCCAATCTCCATGTGGTTTTTAGCTCTCCTCTCAGAGGAGGTAGGTAACCTCCCCTGTATGGGTTCCTTTTTAAAGATGACACAGCCAGAACTGAATAAAGTGCTCAAAGAGGCTTCACTAAAGAAAAAGACAATGGTGTCAGTGAGAGCTCTAGATAATCCTTTGGTTCCTGGTGCTATTAATAAGACATGGTGAATTTGAAGTCCACTGAAACTGCCAGATCTTTTTTCACTTGAAATACTATTTAACAACATTTCCCCAATCTGGAACTTTGGACATTATTTTTAAACACAGGTGTAGATGCTTGGACACAACTATGAATGATATCATTCCTCTTTCTATCCTTAACTTATCCTATATCCTATTTCATCTCATTTATTTCAGCAAATTATTACAATCTTTAAACCCTTTTTTAATTTCCATCTAAGTTTATAGATTAAATTCACTTCATTTTTGCCACTATATGTTAGTATACATGTGTCTTTATGTTTGAATATGTTCACTCACACATATATATTATATGCTTATAATATATACTATATTCTATATTGTATACTATAAATATATTTATATATATTATATACAAAACAATATATCAATTAATATAGATTATATAATATACATTATATTGTAATATATAATAAAGAGCCACATCCATCAGAATTGATCCTTGTATAATCATGTTGTTGATGTATACAATGATCTCCTGGTTCTGCTCATCTCCCTCAGCTTCAGTTCCTGTAAGTCTCTTCAGGCCTCTCTGAAATCGTCCTGTTGGTCATTTCTTACAGAACAATAATATTCCATAACATTCATATCCCATAATTTATTCAGCCATTCTCCAACTGATGGGCAGCCACTCAGTTTCCACTTTCTTGTCACTACAAAAAGGGCTGGACGTGGTTCTTTTCAAGAGTAAGAAGATTCAGGCCAGTTGCAATGATTTTGCGATGAAGAGAACAATCCATATCCAGTGAGAGAATTGTGGGAACTGAGTGTGGATCACAACATAGCATTCTCACTCTTTTTGTTGTTGTTTGCTTGCATTTTGTTTTCTTCCTCATTGTTTTCCTTCTTGATCTGATTTTTCTTGTGTAGAAAGATAATTGTATAAATATGTAAGCCTATATTGGATTTTATATACACATACACACACATATTTACCATGTTTAACATATATTGGATTACTTGCCATATAGGGGAGAGGGTTGGGGCAAGGGGGGGAAATTGGAACACAAGGTTTTCCAGGGGTCAATGTTGAAAAGTTATCCTTGCATATGTTTTGAAAATAAAAAACTTCAATAAAACATTGTCTATCATAATTGATCATCACACAATTTTGCTGTTACTATGCACAATATTCTTCTGATTCTACTCATACTTAGCATAAGTTCATGCAAATATTTTTTTATGTGTACTTTTTTCCCTCAATAGCATTTTATTTTTCCAAATACATGGAAAGATAATTTTCAACATTCATTTTTGTAAGACTTTGTGTTTTAAGTTTTTCTCCTTTCTTTTTTCTCCCCTCCCCAAGACAGGAAGAAATTTGATATAGGTTAAATATATGTGTGATTTAAGCTACCTTCTTTACATTGATCTCCCTCATACTATATTATATATTATATAATACATAATATGACAATAATAATATGCCTATATTGTCTTCTCCATTGGAAGGTATGTTTCTTGGTCTAAGATTTATTGAGCCAATTAAAGGTTTCCATTCAAATGGAATGAATTGGTTACTTCTATAATGAGGGGTAAGGTTAAGATAAAGCAAAGGTTGTCCTACTCACATCCATGAGTAAACTTATAGAGCTCATTATCGCAGATACAGGCTGGAAATAAAAAGTAATTCAAAAGAAGCTTAAAAAAACCCCAAAACACCAAATGGACACAACTATGAATGATATCATTCCTCTTTCTATCCTTAACTTATCCTATATCTTGATTAAAGCAACTGAGCAAAAAAAAGCATGTATATATACATATATATATATATATATATGTATGTGTGTTTATATACAACTGTATGCATATATATGTATTCATGTATGAATAATCTTTGAAAATTTTTCTTCTTTCCTTTTGGGAAATTTGTTTTGGATAATCTTCACCTTATCCTCCTTGGGCACTGGAATTTAGCTCCTATAGACTGTCCAAAGGTGATTTCTTCCTAAATATAAATTGGGAGGAGAAGGGAATACATATTTCTTTAGACAGACATCAAGCTAAGTACTTGACAAACATTTCATTTGCTCCTCATGTCAGCCTTGGGAGGTTAGTTCCCCATTTTACAATTGAAGAAACTCAGACAAACTGAGGTTTTTGGTTTTTTAAAGCAACTTTCCCAAGGCCACATAGCTAGTATCCAAGGCTAGATCTGAACTCAGGCCTTGACTGCAGGCCTAGCACTTTATCTATCTATTGTGCAACCAACTGTGACTGGGTCTCTCCCCTTCTGTGGCTCATTTGTTGGCATCCATCCTAGTACCTTTAAAAGTGAAGGCTATCTGGATGTGGGTGGTTGGAGTCCAAGGAGCTTGGATTCTCTCCCATTCATGAATGACTTCTCCATTTCTCTAATTTTTCTGTCAGTCAGGGTAATAATATTAATTCTTGAACAATTCTCCTCATTCACTAATGCTGACAAACACCTTTGACAATTCCTTCAACATTTCAAAACCTTCACTTAACTCTGTCATTTCCTCAAGTTATTGTCTATTCCTACGTCTCCTTTCTAGTGCCAAGTTCTTAGAAAAAGATTTCTCTACATATTGTCTCTTCTTCACTCTGTAAGCTCACTCCCTCTCCCCCCTTTTCCTTCCCCTCCAGCCCCCTGGGAGTTTTCATACTCACCCTTTTAACTCCCAAGAAGTGAATGCTTCTTGCTCTGTGGCTCTTTCTCTATTTGACTGATCCCTTCATTTTAAGGAAGATGCCCAGCTGAAGCTAATCTTCCTTCCTCCCCTCCATTGGATTTTCTCTTAGACAGCCATCTTTATCTTATTGTTTCCCCCACCCCCTTCCACACTTGTCTTTCCCCATTAGAATGATAAAAGCTAGACAGGTTGAGTTAAAGGGAATACTCCAGATATGATAAGGGCAGAATACAGTGAGACTAGTTCCTCATCATTCCTGGATGCTATCCATCTCAATGAGGAATCCTAAAGAAGGGGCTCGCCTTTCTCATCACCACCATCAACAATTGCTGACAAATTACCACCAACAGGCAGATGGGCATATGAGAACACTCCCATAGACCACCATCCTGCTTCCCAGATAGCTCTTACACCCATAATCTGGGAATGGCGACTGACCCAGCTGAAGCATTAAAGCACCTTGAGGGAGAACAGTTTGTACCAGGTGGGTGAAATTATGGCCATCATCCCTGACCAGCATCATCATCTCTCAGACCTTGAGGGAGATAACTTAGTACCCTGAACCCAAGCCTTGGGAAGAACAGCACTTCTAGTTCCATAGCCTCAGGCGTGCTCATGGGAAACAGACCTGTGGGAGGCAATGTTCTCCATGTAAGTGCTCCCCAGCTCCTCCCTGAAAAAGGGGTCAGAGATTCAAAATGCAGAATAAGACTTTTTTTGATGGGGCTAATGTGAGTATTTATTTTGTTTGACTTGACTTGTTTATACATTTTTTTCTCATGTTCTCAATTTGGGGTGGAGTGGGAGTGGGAGGAGAAGGCAAATCTGCTGAATGAGAAAGCAGATTGAAACAAATCCTTAAAAAAGAAATAGGGTACAAGAGAAAAGTAAAGGAGCTGGCATTGGCGAGACAAATGGCCATCCAGAAACTGGAGCAAAGAAAGCATTTAGGATGTTAAAGGAAGATAGAAGATGCTCGACTAGATTTTTCCTATGAAATTCTACCTTATTAGATTTGCCCTAATGTACTGGAGTGTTGCTAGTTTTGGGGATCCTGACTGTCATCCAGTGTGTCAGCTATGCCTTCTAGTTTTGGGTCAGTTGTGAATGCAATGAAGAAGTCATCAGTGTCTTTATCCAAGTCATGAAGTCAAGTCAAATCATCCAAGAAATGACTCGGAGAGCCCAGGGCCAAGTACCTTCCCTGGCATAGTCCAATGGAGACTTCTTCATCATGACATGATGTAGAATCATCTATGATTTCTCTGAGATCAGACACTCGACCTTTGCCAAATCTTTCCAATGTGATTATTGTCTACTTCGTGTTTCCCTATCTTTTCCATGAGAATCTTATGGGGGATTTTTAATGAAATATTTGACAAAAAATTAGTTGTGCAATTTCTCTTGTGGTCTGCTGGCCCTCCAGTGTCTATTGGGTCCGGTACATGTTAGACTGAATGCTACAGGGACACCCCTGGGAAATTAAGGCAATTAGATCATGAGTGACCCACTATTTGAGGATAAACTAATTGGAAGGCCATTGTTTATCCAGAGTCAGTCAAGATGATTTAAGAAAACAACATTGTTCTGTGAAGTATGACGACTTTCTGTTTCTGAGACTAAAGAGAGGGAGAAAAAAATGGAGAAGTGAGAATGAGAGTAAGGAAAAGCTAACTCAGGCACTGAGCAGCAAGTGACAGACTGATTGATACTTGGTAGGTTTTGGTCGACTTTTTGCTTTTTTGTGGGCTCCCCCTTCCCTTATTCAGGTTTTGAGCTGTTGTGTCTGGGAAAGAGTCTTTCCCTTGGAGATTGATTTCCGTCCAGGCATGAAGGTAACAATGAGGACGAATTTCATTTCTAGAACTTTTTGTAAATGATTTAGATCACCAGCTGTTTTGATTTTCATGATGACTATGCAAGGAAGGAGTCATTAGACTTTCCACTTTAGAAGGGAGAACACTGACTTGAAATGGCTTCAGATCTTGTCCAGGGACATACAGCTGCAGAGTGTCCAGAGTTGAATTTTAATCTAAGTTTTCCTGAGACTAAAAAAAGGAAACTAATTTTAGCTTAATAAAAGGAAGTTGTTCTCTGAAGCCCCCACATTCAAAGTCTTACATCAATACAGACAGCTAAGTGGTGAGGTAATAGAACCAGGGAGTCAAGGAGATCAGAATGCAAATATTACCTTAGGTGCTTACTAACTGTGTGATCTTGGCAAAATCATGATAGCTAGATGATACTAATAGGTTCTAGGAAATGTGCTAAGTTCTATAGATTCCAGAATAAGAAAATGAGATTCCCCCTCTGAAGGAACCGATATTCTAAAGAGAGAGACAAAAAATGAAGAGGAAGCTGGAAAGAGGGATGGAGTAGCTGGCGTGGAAGTGGAGGTAGCCGGAGGATAAGCTAGAAGGGGAAAATGAAGAGCATGGCTGGGTCTTCTCATGATATAGGGGTTCCAAGAAAAGGATTCATGGATCTGACTTTTGAGTGGAGTCGTCCCCAAGAGTCCAGGAACACCAAGTGTGGCTATGGAGCAGGCCAACAGATCTGTCTGTTGAAGATTGAGAGACAAGAACTCTTGGGTTCTCTGCTTATTCATCTGTAAATAAAGGGGTGGAATCTAGCTGCTAAGATCCTTCCTTTCTGGCTCTAAGCATCTAATCCCAAGATCCCATTTTGCACATTGAGGTAGGAATAATAAGGCAGAAAACACAGATGGGAAGAATAATCTGAGTAGACCAATGACACAAAGCTGGAAATAGCTTCATTGTGACGGCACCGACAGACTGGTCCTCAGTGTACCTCAAAAAGTTTCGGAAATTTCTTGGGATTTTTTTTAAACCAGAAAATAACTACCGACTCATATACTTTGTATTCTACCTTTAGGAGAATAGGAGAATAGTATCAATGCACGTTGAGGCAGCCTTGATGAAAGCACAGCCAGGCTTTCACAAATGATGTTCTAGATTTCGGTCTGTATTGCCATCCCACAATTAAATGAAAGGTGCAGAGAATACAAAGATCCCAAGTCCTTATTAATTTTGTACAAAAGTAACCCATTGAATTTGGTGGAGCAAAATGACACTTCAAATGCTTTTCTTCAACAATGTGACTTCCATGTAGTTGTCAAATAACATCTATTTTCTTCAGAGATGTAATATTAATCATAACTTTGTTCAATGAGCTTATGGTAATGAATAATGTGTGCCATAAATCAGGCAAACATATGTTTCCCAAGGTATTTAATCCCTTCTTGGAAGATGTTTTGGATGAACTCCAAACATAAGAAAGATTTCCTTGAGATGGAAAGGTTTTCTATATTTCCTGTGATATTATATTGATTGGATCAAGTCTCAGAGCATTACAAAGATTCCTAAATGGGATCCTAAATCATCCAAGAGCTTGGACTGGTGCTTGTTCAGATTACGATGGGGACTTGGACCGACACCCGCAGAACCCATCTATTAATACATATGTCTCAAATGTGTAGCTCGACAGAAGGTCAAGAAAAAAATTGGATAGGAGGAGGAAAGGGGGCTGGGCTACCATTAGACAACTGTACATGACCTTGGAAAATACAAAATTGTCCTTGATATAAAAGCTACACAAAACCCTCCTTTGGGTTTTGTGATAAGACTATTGATACAAGTAAAGAAAAACCAAAATCCTTGAAGAATTAGAACTCAGTGACCCTCATTTTATGTTTAACACATCGATATTGTGTTCTCTCGAATAGAAGCTCTATGAGGGTGCTGATTATTTCATTTTTGTTTTCAAGTCCTCATTGTTTCCCTAGAGCCTGGTTCATAGAACAGTAAAGTTTTTACCTGCTGATAGGTTGGTGATTGAATAGAGTAATATGGGGTTTTAATGAGCAGATTGCAACACAATACTATGAGAAATTGTACATAAATTAAGTACATGATTTAATGTTAGATATACGTATTTTTGCTTTATGTAGTTATAATAATACATAGAAATAAAATTATGTAGTTATAATGATACATAAAATATAAAACTAGAAAGCATTTATTAAATACCTAAGTGCCACACACTATGATTGATTCTTTACAGATATTCTCTCATTTGATCCTCACAACAATCCTGAGAGGTAGGTGCAATCATTATCTCCACTTTATGATTGAGAAAACTGAGGCTGAGAGGGGTTGAGTGACTTACCCAGGATCATTTAGCTGATTCTATCACTAAGCCCATATTTAAACTCGGGTCCTTCTGACTCTAAGCTTAGCACACGCTTCATTGCATTGCCTAGCTGCCATGTTGTTTCCCCTGATTAGAATATATATTGCTTGAGAGTAGGAGTTGTTTCTTTATTTTATGTCCCAGGGTCTAGCACAGTGCCTGAGAGCTAAATAAATACTTGCTGATAGATTTTTTTTTGAATTCATTATATTTCTTTCTTCTTATGACTCAGCAATATTTCATTATTTCCATGAGTCACAATTTGTTAAGATACTCCCCAAATGATGAGCTCCTACTTTATACTCAGTTTTTTTGCTTCAACAGAAGGGTTTTAATGAATATTTTACAATATAATAGAGCTTTTTTTCTGCCTTTGATTGCATTGGAGCATATGCAGAGTAGTTAGATCCTTGGGGCAAAGGATAGGAACAGTTTAACTGCTTGTCTCTCTTATTTCAAGTTATTGTCCATCCATTCTTCCTCATTAACTAAGACAAAGGATTCTTCTGACATTAAGGCTAAATAAAGACATCAAGATGACAGCATCTCGGAGCTACAAGAGACCTCAGAAACCATGTAGTCCAACCAGAAAAAGGATTTCTCTCTCCATCATAGCCATATCCAGATTTTTCTTTAAGACCTCTGGTATGGGGAAAACCGTCAACACTGGGGCCACGGGGTCCACTCTTGGATAGCTTCAACTCTTTGGAAGATTTTCTGAACATCAAAACAAAATCTCGGTCTTGGCAGCTGCCACTCATTGTTCCTCAGGTCAAGAAGAACAAATCCTATCTTTTTCAAACACTTGAAGACTTCTATCAATTGACTCATAGATCCAGATGACTTTTCTAGGTCAAACTTCCTCACATTTTCTCCACATACTACTCATGCTACAATCCTAAGTTCCTTATCACATTACATATTAAGGATTTCTGGTCTCTTTTTTATTATGTTTTTTTTTTTGTTCTAGTGGCTGCTTCCACTTGTCTGATTGCCTTTGTCAGGATCTCTTTGGGCTGTTCATTTCCTGGGTCTTCCCACTGTCTGGCAGAAGGGGATTTCATTTGGTAAATAAAAAAAAAATTGACTTCAAGTCAGGTGACTAAGTTTAGTGTCAGTTAAAACACCGAGTATTTGGAATATTGTGGAAAAGTAATTTCTTTTTTCTAAACCTTATTTTCCTCTCATGTAAAATAGAATAACAATGCTTTTGCCTCCAAACTTACATGGATCTTGTGAAGAAAAAACTATAAATGTTGAAATATGAGAAAAACAAAAACAAAAACAAGATGTATTGTTCCTGATTTCACACTGTAGATGTTTGTTAGCTATTTCCTCTATGAAATTCTCACAAGGCCACTTGGATGGAGGCTAGGTTTTGGAAGAGCCTCTGGATTCTGGTCAGTTAGATGGCCTTTTAGTATTGGTGAGGCAATAAAGTATAAATTATGTAGGCACCAGACTAGCTAAGTGTGTTTCCCTTTATTAGAAGTCATCAGGGGACTATTGGAATCACTTCTATAGCATGTTCTCGAGTGGAATCACTTCTATAGCATGGTCTAGAATGAACTCATTCAAGTCTCAGTCTAGATGGCTCCTGAGGTCCCTACCAATCCCAGGTTCTTTGGTTCTAGGACTCTCCAAAATTAGAAAAATCTCATAAAAGTTGGCCTTAAGGTCGAATGGATGTTTTTTGGAAGGGGCAGAGTGATTTACGAAAAAGACTACAAAAGCATACAGCTCTTTTTATTAGGAGTGGAAGGAACAGCTTTCACAAATCTCATAGATATTTGTTTTAAAGTAATGATGTAGAAAGGCCCCTCTGCCTCCATTTCCAGAGGTTGGATAGCATATAAGGAAGCAAGCTGGAGAGGGCAGTGAAAGTGTATGGGCTAACATAGACCTAAGTCATTATCTAAGGGAGGCCATTTAATATTTTACTAAATTTAAGCTCCTTGAATGTAGAATTCTCTTTTAAGAAAATTGACTTTGGGAATTAAAAAAATAAAAGTATTTAACATTCAGTAGAAACTTAATATAAAGTAAGAGGCATAAAATAAGACAGCATCTAGCTTTCCTCAATGAGTCTAAGCCATCTGAGTGAAAGCCTGACAATGCATGGCCCTAAAATGTCCCATACTGGTGATTTATGAGATGTCAGGGATTATTTATCAAAGATCGTGGAAAAGTGAAACCTTGGCTTGACTTTCAAAAAAAGAAGGGCAGAGAGAGAGAGGGCTCCATTGCTGGTCACCCCTCCTGTTAGAAACAGCTCCTTCCTCACTTCTCCCTCTCAGAATTTCTTGTTTCTTTCCAAACTCAGTTCAAACTCTATTTTCTTCTGATTCAGTGAATCAAATGAGATAATATTTTTAAAGCACAATACCCAGCACATGCTATATAAATGCTTATTCCCTTATCTTCCTCTATGGATCACTAATTTCTTCTCTACTTCTCCCTATTATCTCTTATCTATTTGGAATACACACACACATATAAACACAGACACACACACATACATGCATGGATATATATCTTCTTCAGAGAGATTGTAATCTCCTAAGGGCAAGATGTGTTCCATTTTTGTTTGTGTATTACCAGCACCCAGAACAGTGTAGGGTACACAGCAGGCACATGATAAATACTTCCTTAATGAGAAATCAACCGTATTGATAAAAAGTTCATTTGTGAGCTTTAGAAAAGGGCTACAGGGATCACTCAGAGTTGGACTGGATCTCTACGGAACAGGCTATTCCACTCTAACAATTTCTTTTGGGGACAGAGGAATAAGGCAGGTAGTTTAGGAGAATTATATAGACAAGGAAATCTTAGATTTTAGCAAAGTATTTGACAAAGCTTTGGTTTTGGACTCAGACACTTAGTAACCACGTGACCTTGGATAAGTAACTCAAACTCTGTAGGTCCTGATGTCCCCTAGATTATCTCCAATATTCCTTGTATAGATCACCATGGGTGATCTGATTCTGCTACCAAGGTTAAAGGATCATTGAGACCTTCAGGTTTTTTGTAAGTTTAGACACTATCTTTGGAATACTTTTCAAAAGTTTAGTCAGGCCCAGAAACCACCTAGGCTCCTGTTGAGCCCAAATATGATTTCTTAGAATTGAAGTTGAGGGGATTCATGTGCACTGGGCTGTGGGAGGTTCAAGGTTGTTATTGAAATATACTGTAGCTCTGCCTTAGGGGCTAGAAGCTCGATACCAGTTGAGCTCTCTTCCCCAAATCCCTTTCCTGATCCATATGCTGATCCCATTTCTTAGATGCTTCCATCTCTCTCAAAGGGCTGCTGTCAGGTTCCCAGCTAGAAACTTCACAAGGGTAGGGGCTGGGACTCAGTTTCCCTGATGTCCTCCTGTCACTTCTACAGAGAAACCTTCAATCACTCATGGAATTTCAGAGCCTGAAAGGGCCTTGCATCATGGAACCCAATGTGTCCGACCTGGGAGGAAGCTCAGAACGTGGATGCAGGGTGAAAGATCTGAGAATCACTTCAGAACCCACCAAACAGAACAGCAGAACTGGGGGAGTACTTGTTACTAGAACTGGGAATAGCCATGCTGAAACAGATTTTAGAACAGAGTACGGGATGCCAGAGTTGAGCAGAATATTATGATATTGAGCATTGAATGCCAGACCAGGTTATTGTTTAGAATGGAGAGGGGGAAGTGACCTGTCAAGGACACACACACACACGTTAGTGATGGAGTCAGGGTTCTGCCAGAACCCATTTCTTTTGTCTCCTAGTCCAAGATCCTTCCCATAAACATCATTGACCTCAAATGCTAAAGGATCATAAGAGCTATAATATATATATTTATATATAATTTTTATATTATTATTATGTATTTTATATTATATATATATATAATATAAGTGAATGAGGCAGGGGTTAGTGGTGATGATGCAGGGAAAATTAGGAGCCTCTAATTCCTGCTGATAAGGGTGCTTACTGGGCCTAGAGGCTCAGACATCTTCTCTGAAACTTTGGGCAGTGCCCCTCCATGCCAGCTGGAGCACCTGGGTCTGTTCTAGGGCTTTCAGCTTTGTCTCACAGGTTGGTGATGAGAAGACTTTTCAATGAGGGGAAATGTGGTTTTCTTAAGTCCAGCTCAGAATAGAAAGCTAGATCCATACTGAGCTAAAGATAGCCCTCCTTGCCCTTCTTAGTGGTGACTTCTTCAGGGCCACATCTTGATGTTTCAAGGTTAGGGGCTTCTTTTCTCTCTCTCACATTTGCTCACATTGTGCAGGGCCTTCCATCACAACTGCTCCATCTAATTTCTTTCTTAACCTCTCTTTCCTCCTTTTCCCATCCTTTTCTTTTTCATCTCTCTTTTCTCTCTTTCCCTTCCTTCCCCCTCTCCTCATACCCTACCTCATCACTCACTCTTTCACTTCCTCTCTTTTTTCTTATCACTATCCCTTTCCTCTCTTCTCTTCCTTTTTTTTTCCTTTTCCCTTGTCCCTCTCTTCTCTCTTTCCAGAGTCCTCTTACTTTCACCATCTTTCTTCATTTCCTTCTCTCAGAGTTCCACAGCTTTCTCTATTTTGGTCTCTCTGGGCTATCTTCCCCTAACACAGAGTGAAGTCACCATGTCACTGGGCATTGGTGACAATTGTCACTTACTTTTCTATCTCTATTGACTAATCTGGGGCAAAATCTGAGAAGTGAGAGAAAGAAGAGATCTGGTCCCCTTTGGACTTTTTCTTCTCTGAAGCCATCTGGGGTCCCATTCTGCTCTTAGACTTCCGATGGGGTCTCCAAACTCCATCATTTTGACTGGGTTATCTTGCTCCACTCAGGAAAGAGCAGCTGCTAGACAAGATCAGGAGGCCTGTAAGGTTTATTCTTTACAGGGAGCAGTTGTGTTCCAGGAGGGGAGCCCGGGAGAGGAGAAGGACACAGCTTCCTCTGTCTATCCTTGGGCCTTCTCTCAGCCAGTAAGACTGGGACTTTTCATTTTGAATGGGAGAGCCAGGCCAGCCTCCCCACTGAAGTCAGTTGTTCTTCCAAGAAGTCAGTGCTGGCTGGGTGAGAAGCATCTCAAAGGTCAGCACTGGTCCCCCTGCTGAGGTGGGGGGTCTCTTTGAAGCCAGCAGAGCTTGGAAGCTGAAGAAACCCTGTCAGAACACAGGAAAGCCAGACTCCGGAATGGCATTATTTATAAACAACTATGGCTTAAATCAAGAGGCTGCTGTAGTGTCATGGGGAGAGTGCCAGAGTTGTGCCTGCAGGAGCTGGCTTTCAGTCCTGCCTTTGACCCCCACCCCCCATCCCTGTCTGTGTGGTCCTGAGCAAATCACTTAACCCTTTATCCCTAATGCAATTAGCTAAGACTCCAAGTTCCAGAGGAGCTATTGATCTTTTTCTGGTAGGAGGGACTTTCCAACCCTGGGAGACTCCCCTCACTCCAGGGATGAAATCATAGATCTAGGCCAAAAAAAGCCTCATTTGTGTGCCCTTGGTTCCATTTATGATCTTTGATTACCCCAACTAGAAAGAATATTAGAGAGCAGTCAGCATTTGATTTAATTCAATCTATAATTTTTAAAGGGCCTACTTGATACAGAAAACACTCAGCTTTTCCCTGGGGTCACCTGGAAGTGGGATTAAGACATCAGCCTTGGTTCTCCCAGGGCCCTTAGACTATTAAGGGATGAGACAGTGACACACAGAGAGAAGCCTAATGATGTAATGAGACAGGATGAGAGCAAGAGGAGCAGGGAAGGCTCATGCTCTGTGATTCCCGGGGCAAGGGAGGGAAGCCATCAAAGGGAAGGGAAGCAGGGAAACTTTCTGGAGGCCGAGGCATTGGACTGGGGCTTGAGAGAATAGATAAACACGGACTGGGCAGCAGTATCTCTGCATCCCCTGGCAGTGTCTGGAACATGGTCAGCATTTAATAAATGCTTGGGGACTGATTGATAGCCGGTTGCTTTTATTGTGAGACCTCAATTGCTTTCCCTCATTGCTGTCCTTTGTCTTTATCTTTCTTCCTGAATGTCGATATTTTTCATTTGTCTCCCTCGTTCTCTTTTAAGGGATGCCTCTTGTTTTATTAGCATGTTCCAGAGACTGTTCTAAATCATCTTTTCCTATAAAACCTAACTTTGTTCTCTAAGACTTCTTTTTTTCTCTCTCTCAAGCTTTTCCATCAGCCTTGCTGTCCTTGTCATTCTCCTTTCCCCTTGTCAGCCCATTCTTTGGGAGACAGAGTTGTGCCTCTGAGTCAGGAAGGGCAGAACCTCTCACTAGCCAGAAGACTATGGAAAAGTCAAAAGCCTCAGTTTCTCCACTTGTAAAATGGGGATGACAGCTGCTGTCCCTACCTCGTAGGTGTGTAAAACACCTGACAAACCTTAAGGTGCCACAGAGATGCCAGTCACTGCTTTTCTTTCCCCAGAATGATTTTTGTACTCTCTATTTTTCCCTTATAATTGTCTGCCTTTAGTATTTCTTCATGATTAGAGTTTTCAGACTTACTTTTTTGTGTTTTTGTTGACTCATTTCTTCAAACTCCACTCTGGTTTTCTTGTATGTTTTCTTTGTGAGTTAATTTCTTTGTTTCTTCTTTTAATTTGATATATTTTATACATTTCTTGGCTTTCTGCAGGGACAGAGGGGAACCGGGCCCAGACATGATTCAGTCATCTTGATATAATTCCAGGTTCCTTCTTCTCATAAACATTTCATAGAGATGAGAAAGTAGGCTTATGGGTCAGTAATTACCAATGAGCCTTTGTCTTTTATGAGCACTAATATCTTTGATTTTCCCTCCAATCATTTTGTACCATCTTCTCTTGAAAATCAGTCAGTTTGTACTTTCAAAATGGTGCCATTTCTGGGAGATATTTGTTCTGTGCACACTTGGTCCGGCCTAAGTCACCCCAACTTCCTTAATGGCATTTTCTTTCTCCACACTAGGGACTAAAAGTTGGAGTCCCATGTGGTGGTATTTGCTGTGATTTGATGAAGGGAATAGTTTGTTACAGAAATACTGAGACATGAATCCCCTTTATTTGACGTCTTGTTGCCTTTCCAATTTCCTCAGTAAATAAATTCTCTTGAGAAGGTCCCACTTAGTGGAGTTGCAAGCCGAGCTTTCTCCAGACTTGTTTTCCCTTCTGCCTTCTTTGATGTTTTAGGAGACAACATTGCTTGTCATCCTCTTCTGGCCTCCCCTGTAGCATTTTGCAGATGAGTTCATCTTCCAAACTGAGGTTGACCTTGGCTGCCTTGTCATTGCCCTTGGCAACGAGATCAAGTGTTTTCTGGATGAAGCTGCTGCTAAGTTTTCATATTCTCCTCATAGCAAAGATTAAAAAAAACATTTAGTTAAACTTTAGTCAGTAATGATGGCAATCAGCAATAATGGGCTTTCCTTTATCTGCTTCCCATTTTTTTGGCACAACATCTGGTTCAGATAGCTCATTTTATTTGCATGCTTTGTCTTCTCATTTTTATCTCCCCAATTTTGTGTTGATTTTGGTATTTGCTCTGTTGAGTCTCCTGTCTGCCTGTATAGAGAGCTGATCCTGAGATGACATGAGTGTGATGCTTTAATGTTTACAAAAGGCTTTACATTTATTACCCTGGGCCTTTGGGTTAAATCCCACTTTCTGCTGGAGTCCTTTCCTGCTTCCCTCTGCTGTGAGTGACTTCCTCTGCCATATTACCTTCTATCTAATTTGCATTGATCATAGATGCACCTAGTTATTTACGTGCCGTCTTTCCATTTGACTAGGAGCTTCTTGAGATCAAGAGCTGTGTTTGACGTTTTTGTGTCATCAGGACTTAGCATAGTTCCTGGAACATAGTAGGAAACTGAGAGATGCTTGCTGACTGATCTCAAACAGGGGATGGCTGTGAGAGTAGAATGAGAGGGATGGATGCAGAAGACCTCGTGGAGGTGGAGCTGGCAACAGGAAGGGCTTAATCAATGCTCGTTGACTACACAATCCATTTGAATCTCTGAACAGCCATAGGAGTGTGTAGTATCCATTATTTTCATTTATAGACGAGGAAACTAATACTGAGGGAAGTTATAAGGGACAGGGGCAGAATTTGCACAGTTCTGAAGCATTCTAACACTATCCCTCCCCCTTCAAACCAATGTTTTGACATGTAAGCTCAGATTTTAGACCATATTTTTCTCTGTACATGACACAAACTGCTTCAGCCTTCTCTTATCTCTCTGTTTTAACAACAGTCTCTTCTGGTTGGTACCTCTAGACATGGCAAGTAAGTCCCCACTTCCATGTGAAAGATTGTCTCATGTGGAGGTAATAATCTTTTCTGTCTCATCCAGGAAGTAGAATAGGATCTCAGTGATAGAGACAAGAAGAGCCACTGACAGCTGGGACTGATTTGTGCAAATGACTCTTCCATGGATTATAAATTGCTCCTTGCAAGGCAGGGTTTAGTGTTGCTTCTGTAACTCTAGAATTAGCTTTTGGACTCTGATGCTTATGATTCCCAAGTTGCCTGAAATTTGACCTAATGGTAGGGATGCAGAGGAACTTGTTTCTGATATTTAAAGGTCATGGGGCATCATAGCTAATTGGAATGGGCTTCCATTGTTCTTACTGCTGGTTACTGGATGGCCCTTAGAAAGCTTGATTGGACCTTGCACCCACTGCTACGCCTGATTGATTGATGGTAGACTTTGAGATATGCTCTCTCTAATCAAAACTTCTGACATCCTTAGATTCACAGAACATCAGTCAGAATGCATTTCTGAAGCAATCTAATTCAACCCATAGTTAAATAAGAATATTCTCCCTACAACACACTCCACAAGTGGTCATCCAGTCTTTGCTTGAATATCTGTAATGCGGGAGGGGAACTCTCTATCTCTCCAGGCAGCCTATTTCCTTTAGAGATAGCTAGTATTGGTTATATATATATATATATATATATATATATATATATATATATATATATATATATATATAATTGGCTATATATATGTATATATTATATATATATAGCTATAACTTATTGGCAGTTAGTTATTCCATTTTCCTAAATCACTTTTTTATTATTGTTTTATAAATATTTTAATGGTATTTTATTTTTTCAATTACATGTCAAGACAATTTCCCCATTTATGTTTAAATAAAATTTTGAGTTCCAAATTTTTCCCCCTCTTTCCCTCTCCCCCCTCCAAGATAGAAAGAAATCTGATAGAAATCTACTTCTTTTCAACCCCCCTCCTTCACTACAACTACTTTTGTCTTCTGGAGTAAAGCAGAACAAGGATAATCTCTCTTCCATTGAATAGCCCTTCAAATACTTGAAGACAGTTCTCATCCTTCCCCTTTTTCCTTTTCTTTAAGCTATATATTCCAAATCCCTAGAGTTAGAAGAAACTTTAGTAATTAACTACGGTCCACCGGGGACAGCTAGGTGGTGAAGCAGAGAGAGTGCTAGGCCTGGAGTCAGGAAGGCTCATCTTGCTGAGTGCAAACCTAAATCTAACCTCAGCCACTTTAGCTATTTGAGCCTAGGAAAATCACTTAGTCCTGTGTGCCTTAGTTTCCCCCTCTGTAAAAGGAGCTAGAGAAAGTAATTGTAAAAAAAAACCCTCAAATGGACATAACTAAAACAACTGAATAACAACAAAAGTCCAGTCTACTATGGCCAATGGGTGCCAGTTTGTAATATCCCTTAAAATAGTTATAAACAAAGAATAATTTTGGCAATGCAAAAAATGAGTAGTGTTGAACTTCACTTTTAACAGAATTAGTTCAAAGAGGGAAGAATACATATACCCACAAACAAATACATATACACTTAATTTTATACAGAAAAAGGAGGGGAAGGGGATAAGAGAAAAGGGAGGGATGATAAACAGGAGAGAAAATTAATAGTCAGTGATACAAAAAGATTTGTAGCAGCTCTTTTTGGGATGACAGAAAATTGGAAATCAAAGGGATGCTCCTCACTTGGAGAATGGCTGAACACGTCATGGAATACTATTATGCTGTGGGAAAGGATGGAAGTGGGATGGGGTTGGGGTGGAAAAGGTGGGGGGTCTTTTCAGAAAAAAACCCAAAACAACATGACATGGCTTATATGAACTGATGACAAGTAAAGAGAAAAGAACTGAGAGATAGTAGGGCACAAGGACTGCAATGCTGTAATGAGGATCATTTGTGAAAGTCTTAGCTACTCTGATCCAAGACAATTTCAAAGGATGGGTGATGAAGAAAATGCACCCACCTCCAGAGAAAGAACAGATTAACCATGAAAGCAAATTGAAGTATAATTTTCTCACTTTGTTAGAAATATGGCTAATTATATATATATATAAATTAAAAATAACAACAAAAAGTCATAAGCCTTTATTTGAAGTACTTCAGTGATACAAAGATGGGCAACTGAGGCAAACAACCCCACTGCTAGAGAGCTCTCCTTTTCTATATTATCTTGAAATTTGACTTACTGTAACTTTCATAGAATGTGCCCAGTTTAACCTTCTGGGGCCAAGCTGAAGGACTTGATTCTCTCTTCCAAATGACAGGTGGTTGAATGGCTGGATCCAAACAGGAAATTGCTAGCAATAGGAAGGAAGTCTACCATTACAAAGATTTATCCTCATGGTTTTTTTTTTTTTTTGCTTATTAACTTGGATCAAGGCAGAGACCATGCATTTATCAAATGAGTAAAGAACAGGAAGTTGAGGGGAGGAATAGCTAATACAAAATTGGGAACCAGAAAGGTGAAGAAATTTAGAATAGTAGGGATGGGGCTAATCAGAGAAATGTTATAGAGACATAAAATCGGGTCCTCTCATTCCTTCATGTATTTACTTATTCATTTACTTCTTTATTTTTTTTTTACCATTCATTTAAAAATTTTCTAAATTCTCTCCCTCTGATTGCTTTTCCCATTTATTGAAAAGGCAAGCAGTATGATACCTTTGTTTCTATGGAATATGTAAAAACATTGGTCCATGGTTCAGTGATGAAGAGGGGCATTTACACCCAGAGAGTGGCTTGTGGGCTCTGAGTGTGGACCACAACAGAGCATTTTCACTCTTTCCATTGTTTGTTTGCATTTTGTTTTCTTTCTCAATTTTTTTCTTCTTTCTTGATCCAATTTTTCTTGTGCAGCAAGATAACTATAAATAGGTATATAGGTATATATATATACATATATATATATTGGATTTAACATATATTTTAGCATATTTAACATGTATTGGACTACCTGACATCTAGGGGAGTGGGGGAAGAGGGGATAATTTGGAACAGAAAGCTTTGTAAGGGTTAATGATGAGCAATTACCCATGCATATGTTTTGCAATTAAAAAGCTTTAATAACATAAAAAAATAAAAACATTTGTCCTTGGATTTCGGAGACCATTCAGCTAAGTCCAGTTTGACAGAAATTCCTGTGAGAAAGATCTGGGATTTTTGTGGAATGTAAACTCAATCTGAGTTAGCAGGATGCTATGGCAACCAAGGAATCTGAGGAATATCAAGTTCCATAGAGAAATGCATAATCCCCAGAGCAAGGGAGGTAAAAATCTCTGGGGAGTGCCCTCTGGGCATGATGATGTTGAACTGAAGAGTATGGTACTGAGGAGGGTGAAGGGTCTTGAGGCGATATTCTAGAAACATCAATTGATGATAAAATTGGAAAAGAAAAGACTTGGGGGCAACAAGACATCCTTCTTCTTGTATTTAAAGTCTGTTTTGTGGAAGGAGATTTAGACCTGTATGCTTGGCCCCTGAGAACAGAACCAGGGATAGCGAGGGAGAATTGCAGGAGGCAGATTTGGGGTTCAGGTATGGAAATCCTTTAATTTAAGAAGCTTGATCAGGTATCTCCATCCTCCCATAATATAATATCCTATCTGCTCATCATCCTGTTTGCCCACTTTTATGACCTCCAGTTTGTCTCTTTCCCAAAGGATATACTAGTTCAGCTGGGATCTGACTAGGATAAAAGAAAACAGGCTTGTTTTTTTGCAGGCAGCCCATATTCATATGGAATTATTACTTTTTGGCCTCAGAAGTAGTCTGTGTGCCCTTGGCTTCTGAAATCCTTTTCATTTGGCTGATTTTCTATCTTTATTATGTTTATCAATAGGTTAGATTTATAAAATTCAAAAATTTATGAAGAGCTGGGATTGGGGGGAGATCGGGAGGGAACGTATGCAAATATGTTAATTTTAATGTTGGACAAGACCATTGGGGTGATCTAGAGTAACCCATTCAGGTTATAGAATTGCAAACTGAGGTCCAGAAGGGGGACTTGCCCAAGTCACACAGGTAGTAAGTGGTAAGACTGCATTTTGGACCAAGGCCGTCTGACTCCAAAGCCACCATTACTCCCCTTATGGCACATTGCTCACTTGACTCTTGCTTACAAAGATATCGAGTATATAACCGGTTATGGAATGAGATAGCTGAGGAAACACTTGCAGTGTCACTGTTAGAAGCATAACAGGAACATTTAAAATGAAAACAAAAATCACTCCCTCCTCTCTCCTCCCCCTCCCCAAACTCACCTCTTCTGTCACTTGGTGGCTTTGCCTTTCAGCCCCCTTATCCCACCTGGTGTCTCATGCAAATTTCTGGCGCATTTAAAGAGCTCTTTCTGAACAGCAGCAGACTTCAAAGCCCTCGATTTTACCCAGAAATGTAACCTTCCTGAGAACTGATTTCCATTTGTGTTAACTTTGATCTCATCTGAATTTTTCATGCAGCCATTGAAACTTGTTTTTCCCTCAATGTTAGCTTCATTTCCAGACTCTCTGCTTTTTAGCCTCTCAAAGATCTAATCCCTGTGATGACTGAAGGCCGGACACCGCCTCTGGCCATACAAAATCTCCTTTCTGGTTGTAGGCACTCTCCCTAATGGCTGAGGCTCAAGGGGTCATGCTGTGGGCCTGAGCCTGTCTAACTAGCCCCGCCAGTTGCCAGAGCAGTCCTTCAAATATTAGTCTTGTTCTCAAAGACCTCACTGGCTTCAGAGGTCATGTTGGAACTGATGGCCTCTTCGGTGGCTCTCCTTCAGGATCTCAAAGTCATTCCCATGGCTTGGAGAGACAGAGGAAGAGAACATGAAAGGAAGGACATCACGGAATCTAATTGAATCCAATAATCTAAGTTCCCCCTGTGTCCTCTGGGCTGGGGATACAAAGGCAAAATAAAAAACAGAGGTAATCAATACATTGAGAAAGCAAAATAGGATAGGGGAAAGCAAAGCAGGCCGGGCTCCCTCAGCACCACTGCCCATTAGTCCCCAAGACTGTTTCTTTGGCAGATTCTATGGCTTGTTTGATGTTCATGGGGAACACCACCACAGAATCATCAAAAGCAAAGTGATGGTGTGTCCTGTGCATGAGCTTGATGGGGAAGCCCAAAGAGCTGGGTTCATATCCTGCCTCTGACACTGACTGTGACTCTGTCCAAATTATTTCTCCTCTCTGACCCTCAATTTCCTCATCTCAAAAAATGAGAATAATAATAAAATTATTCACATACACTGCTGTGCAATGGTTGCCTTAGTAGATCTGGAGATGAGCCCTTTCATATTGTTTCCCTTTGATTAGAAGCTCCTTGAGGGCAGGGACTGCCTCATTTTAGATCGTATCCTCAGCACTTAATAGTCTGGCACATAGTAAGTGCATTATAGAGACTTCATTCATTCATACATCAGATGCAAATTGTAAGTTGTGATTTGAATATGAAAATTTACAGAATTTATCAAGATAGGGAAGTTGAGACATGATTCCAAGACATTATGGGGGCATGAGGGTACTGGCCGGGAAATCAGAAAGAGCAGGATTTGAGACCAAACTCTGCCATTTTCCATCTATATGAATCTGAGTCAGTCACTTTCCCTGCTCCAAAACTCAGCTTACCCCTCTGCAAATGGGGGTGCCAATATTTACTTCTCTTGTCGAAAGGGTGAAAACAAATGATAACTGGAAAGCCCCCCATAAACGGCTCAAATATATCAAAATATGGAAACAAGATGAACATCGGGACCCCAAATGTTGAATCCCCCTCAGTTTACAGTCAGCCACAAAGAATAAAATCGGAGTCAAAAAGAGGTTTATTGGTTCAAGCCATATAGGGAGTAAATAATGACAGAATTCTAACCCAGATGCTCTGATGCGAAATTGAATCCTTTGCCTCGTTCTGATTGGCTCTAGGAGGAAAAATTAGCAATGGTTGATGGTTTGAATGAGAGAATTTCAGGCACATTAAATTTAGGTAAGAAAAACTAATAATTATGGCTTTCTAAAAGGGCAGTGGGCTGCCTAATAAGGTAATGAGCTTCAATCAAAGACTGGATGTTTAGTGGCAGTATTAATTGTAGTTGTAGTAGTGCTTGTAGTGAATATCCTTGCTTAGATATACTTTGGACCAAATGGCCACTAAGATCCTCTGAGCCTTGGTGATCCAACGTTTCTGAAAGTCTCTGAACACCAACTTCTTTCAAACAAAGGCAGGGATTTGTTTAAGGGGTCTCTCAGAAGGGCCTTGGGAACATTTCACGTGAGGATTCGAGGAAGGACATGAGCTTGTTAGCCTGAACGTCACAAGACTTGGGATGTGCATGTGAGCTGTCGCTCTGCTTGAAGAGCTGTTGGGGACAAAGGAGTTGAGCCTTCTCCCTGAGCAAGGGTAGAGGTGGCAAAGGGGCAAATTTAGACCCTAGGCTAGAATAATCTTGTCAAAGAATATCTGTCCCAAGGTGGAATGGGATGCTCAGGAAGGCAATGAATTCTCTTCTTTCAAAGGCTCCAAGCAGAGGCTGACCAGGATGCAGAAAGAAGGCTTGTCCAGTTGTGAGTTGGACTCAATGACTTCCAGTGTTCTTTCCTGCTTAGAGATCCTGTCATATCCCTGTGGGTCTGATTCATGCCCATATGCAGTCATTGAATGGCCAAATAGAAACAGAGAGGGCAACTTGTATTTGTCTAGAGTTCCAAGAACCATTGCCCAAACCATTGCCCTGGACAATTTCTGTTGCTTCCATTTTGCAGATGGAAGAAGTCAGATCCAGAGAGACTAAGTGACTTTTGATTCAACAAGCATTTATTAAGATTCACTTTGTGCAAGGCTTCATATTAGATATGGGAGATAATGGGAGAAAAAAAGGAAAATCCTCAGCTCCCATCCCTGCCCTCAGAAAGCTTACATTCTAACGAGGAGATAGTGTGGTGGGCTTTGGTTAAGTCAGGCTCTTGTGTCTCCAATGCACACGCCACTGAGGCACTCTGCTGGAGAACCCTTTCCAACTTGACAAGGAGCCATCAATAACCAATGTTTTGTTCCCTCCTTCAGCCAGTTCTGAAGCCATGAATCATCCATCCTCATCATGTCTTCTTGTTGTTTATCAGAATAGCAAAGGGCAGTGTTGTATTTTAGTGGCTAAAACAAGAGACACGAAGACGTATTTGAACAAGGATGACTAATGAACAATGAGAGGAGGGAAAGGAAGAAAAGAGCAAGATGGAGACACTGACAATGGAGAAGCAAACAAGGGGGATGGAAAGTGTAAGCCAGTCCCTCAGTGAGAGCCCGCTAAAAGTGTCATAACTCTGTTTGCTCTCAGGACACTTTGGTTAGGTTTTCTTTTTATCCTGGGTTCTAAAGTAATTCGGAGTATATCTTGATATGTCCTTATTACTTACTAAAGTGACACTTCTCGTGTGTTAATAAATTGAATGTGAGATGCTAGCCTAGTTCATTAAATATTTTGTTTGTTAAACTGGAGATAACTATTCCCAGCAGCTTTTATCCTGCTAGATCATTCAATAGCAGAGGACCAGACATGAAGTCAGGAGACCCTGAGTTCAAATTCTGCCTTAGACAGTATGACTCTGTGCAACTGCCTTCAACTTTCTTTGTCATATATGAAATGAAGGTTTTCACTCAAGGAACCGCAAGGTCCTTTTCCTCTCCAAACCTACAATTCTAAGGTCAATGACTACACGGAGAGAGGAGCAGCATACTTGGGAGGTGATAATGGGGATAAATACCATCGCAAGTCCCATTTTTACTGGATGCTGAGAACAGTGGCAAGGTCATGAAGGACCTTATCCATAGTCACATGAGGAACTAGGGTTGTTTAGTTAATGTGCTGTGCGTGTGCATGTGTACATGCCTGTGTGTTCATGCATGTGTGTGTGCTTGCACAGTGTGTGCA
>JAJPUD010007119.1:26257-69311 GCA_023553655.1 Myrmecobius fasciatus
CATGCCTGTGTGTTCATGCATGTGTGTGTGCTTGCACAGTGTGTGCATGTGTGTCTGCGTGCACGTGTCTGTGTGCATGCCTGTGTGTTTATGCATGCATGTGTGCTTGCACAATGTGTGCATGTATGCAGTGTGTGCATGCAGGTCTCCATGTGCATGTGTACCTGTGCTTGCACAGTGTATATATTATGCATATACACAGTGTGTGCATGTGTGTCTGTATGTGCATGGCAGTGTTCATACATGTAGGTTGCTTGCACTCTCACAGTGTGTGCATGTCTGTCTCCATGTACATGTGTGTCTCTGTGTGCATGCATGCACATGTGCATTTGTGCATGTGTATCTGTGCTTGCACAGTGTGTATATTGTGTATATACACAGTGTGTGCATGTGTCTGTGTATGCATGTCCATGTGTTCATGCATGTAGGTGTGCTTGCACTCTCACAGTGTGTGCATGCATGTCTTCATGTGCATGTGTGTCTCGGTGTGCATGCACGTGTGCATTTGTGCATGTGTATCTGTGCTTGCACAGTGTGTATATTGTGTATATACACAGTGTGTGCATGTATCTGTGTTCATGCATGTAGGTGTGCTTGCACTCAGTGTGTGCATGTATGTCTTCGTGTGCATGTGTGTCTCGGTGTGCATGCATTTGTGCATTTGTGCATGTGTACCTGTGCTTACACAGTGTGTATATTGTGCATATACACAGTGTGTGCATGCATGTCTTGTGTGTATGTGTGCCTGTATGTGCACACCTGTGTGTTCATGCATGCAGGTGTGCTTGCACTTTCACAGTGTGCGCATGCATGTCTCCATGTTCATGTGTGTCTCATGCATGGGCAGGCCCTCCCACCTTAATATACCTGGGAAAGGGCAGGCACGAGCTTCCCAGCTTGCCCGTGGCTTGGGTGCCTTTCCACTTTGCTCTGGAGCCTGATGCACTCATGGGGGATTGCTGCCACAAACTTGGGCAGGCCCTGATGCCTTTTGGCTTGTTTTGGCAGGTTCTCCATTTATTTTCTGAGCTCACAGGTTGCCCCTCACCCTTTTTCTTCTGGAGCATCTTTGATTGGGTCCAAGGTTACCCTTTATCACAAGAAAGCTTCCCGTTCTCCTGCCAGGGAGGGTGGAGATTGGGTGGTTAGGAGACCAGCCTCTCTATGTGAGATTCATCCAGATGGATAATAGGGTTTCCAAGTCCCCAGCAGTCCGTGGTGAGGGGACTTGGAGGAGACTTAAAGAAGGGCCATGTTTGCCCTTGACTCTATTCTCTGACTGGGGACTTTTGTTATAGGAATAAATAAATACACTCAGTGTAATGAGCAGAAAAATCATTCAATAAGGGGCTATAATTTTCCCAAGGACATAAGTGTTCAGCTAGAAATAATTTCCTAGCAAAATCTCCAGAAATATGTAATCTTAACAAAGACAGAGTTATAGAATGACTCACCTAGAAACGATGCAATTATTTCCACTATTAAAAATATCATGTGGAGAAATGTATATTTTGAGACATGCAGAGTTAAAGAGAGAGTTCCCAATGCATTCTGGAAAGGATATACAAGTCCTATAATTTAAACATACTCAGGCCAGAAAGGAAAGGGGGTGTGTAAAGAAAACTGGAGGACAGAAGAATAAGTGAACTTTAACATTTCCACATCATTTTTAATGCTTTATATTTTTCCCTTTGCAAAGTAAATTTTAGTCTCAAAGTTAGTAGCCCACTGTGAAAGTAGTTAGTTGGTGATGATCATAGCAACTTGTGATAGGGGGTTCTATGAACAATAAATCCATAGTGGGTTCCAGTGGGACAGTACCTTATAAGGTAGCACAAAACCTATTCAAGCTGAAAGTGACTTCAGAACATAGGATACTACAGGTTAAAACTGGGAGTGACTTGAGAATAGAGAAAATTGTGCTTAAGAGTTGGAAGTGACCTCATATTATATGGTCTAAAATATTAAAGATGGAAGAGAGCTCAGCAAGTAGAACACAGAATTTCAGAGATTCAATGCAATTTAATTCAATAAACTTTTATAAAACACTACTAGGTGTCAGGCAATGTGGGAAGTGTGGGAGATACAAATAAAAAAAAAACTCCTTGACTTCCAGGAGCTTACAATCTAAAGGGGAAAGTCAAAGTTGGGAAACAGAGTGGGAGGGATCAGAGACCCCAGGATGTGCAGTTTTGTGGAGCCGAAGCAGGTCATGGAAAGTGGAGGTACTTGGAAGTTTGTGAGTTCTTTATAAAGAAAAACTTTGGAAGGAGCTTAATGCTCTGCCCTCTTGCCCTCCAACTGGAAGGGAGAGGAGTTAAGAAAGTGTGAGCGTCAAAACCTGAGTCATCCTTCATAGAGATGAGGTTTCAGGTGATAAGCTTATCTTGGGGCAGCAGTGGGGAATGGAGAGGGCAAGTGGAGCTAAGTAGAGCAGGATAAAGGATTGGGATGAGAGAGATCTTAGATCCACTCTAGCCCAGTCCTCCCATGAGGTAAAAGGATCTCAGAGAGATTGAATCCAGACCACCCAGCTAATTTCTGGCAGAACCACCTGCACCTGGTTCCCAGCTTGTTAATTTTGTCTCACTTCACACTTCCCCTCGAATGATTCCCTTTCACTTATCAGCATACATGGACATGATTAGTCTATTCAATAGATGGGACACAATATTCTGTACAAGCGAGAGAATTTAGTTTACTTCATATAGAAGCAGCATAGAACCTCAGATCCGGAATACTGATGAGCTGAATACATTTCTGTGTGATCTGTGGCTCATCTCAATTCTAGCTGTTCCTGAATAGATGAAGGCTTTCCTGACTTGTCTAATGCTAAGACCTCCATCAGAGACACCCACCTAAGGGAAAGAGGGAAGATGGGAGCTCGATTGCCTCAGATACTCATTAGCAATGTGATCCTGGACAAGTCACTTAATTCTGTTTACCTCAGTTTCCTCAACTAGAAAATGAACTGGAGAAGAAAATGACAAACTCCAGTATCTTTGCCAAGAAAACCCCAAAGAGGGTCACCAAGAGCCTGAACAACAATAAATGTTTGTTGACTTGATTAGCTCTTCTTGATCCTCTTCTTTTTCCTAATACAGCTTAAAAGAAAAACCTGCTAAACGTGGTAGTCTCTGATGCTGGAGAAAACTGGGACTGATGGATCATTTGGATTCCAGACTTTAGAGTAGCTATAGGCTCAGTGCTAGAGAAGATGAGCATTTAAAAATCCCTTTAATTTCAGTTCTGACAGTCTCTTCTCTAGCTTCCCACCTCTGGATCTTTGTACTAGATGTGACCTACAACTGGAACATTCTCCCTCATCACCACAATCTTTTTGCTTCCTGGGCTTTTATTGTATTTTATTTTTTAGGTTATAAATGAACATGTATTTTTGCATATTTCCATTTGAGTCATATTGGGAGAAAAAAATCAGAAGAAAAGAGGAAAAAGCATGAGAAAGGGGGAAAAAACAAGAAAAAAAGAGATGAAAATAGTATGCTTCAATGTTCATTCAGTCTCTATACTTTTCTCTCTGGATGTAGATGGCTTTTTCCATCCAGTATATTGGAATTGTCTTGGATCACTGAATTGCTGAGAAGAATTAAGTCTATCATAGTTGATCACAACATAATCTTGCTGTTTTTGTGTATAGTATTCTCCTGGTTCTGTTCATTTTACTCAGCATCAGTTCATACAAGCCTTTACGGTTTTTCTGAAATTATCTTATTCATCATTTCTTATAGAACAATAATGTTCTGTTACTTTTTTTACCCTGACTTATTCAACCATTCCTCAGTGAGCATCCACTCATTTTTCCTTTGAGATTGAGTTCAAAACTCATTTTCTACAGGTGACCTTTCATATACCTATCCCCACTAAAGCTTTCAGTAGATTCCATTCTATTTACTTGATCTCTAACTTGTATATATGTAGTAAATGTTTATTGACTAAAATCTCTCCTGGCTCTGATATTCTAGGGTCCTAGCTCCCTCCCTCCCAGCTCAAGTCCTTATCAGTGTGGGCATTTTATGCTCTGTGTTTTAGGTCCCTCTGATGTCTGACATTTTATGTTCTTCATTTTCCAATGCCTTTGACTAATATTCCATGTATCAAGTTCTTTCCAACACTGACATTTCATCTTCTAGATTCTAATGCCTTTTTACCTTGAGCATTATATTTTGTATTTTTCAAAATCCTTCTCTGTTCTGATTGGCTTTGGGACTGAGCAAATCATTTAATCTCTGTCTCACTTTCCTTATCTGTAAAAAGAGGGTAATAATGGCATGTATTTTAGGATTGTAGATTGTGGATTGTGGAAGAATTGAAGTGGGAACATATATAAAGGACTTTGCAAACTTTAAAGTGTTACATAAATGCTAGTGGTTTTTATTGTCATTACTTTTTGCTATTATGTTCTAAAATTCCTCTCAGTTCAGATATTGTCCATTTGTATTTTTTCTTTTTCTTGATACATGTAAAGACAGATAGTTTTCAATATTCACCCTTGCAAAACCTTTCCTTTCAAATTTTTCTCCCTCCCTTTTCCCCACCCCCTTCACTAGACGGCCAGCAATTCAATATAGGTTAAACATGTACAATTCTTCTAAGCATATTTAAACATTTATCATTCTGCACAAGAAAAACCAGATCAAAAAGGGAAAAAATGAGAAAAGGAAAAAAGCAAGCAAACAACAAAAAAGGTGAAAATACTATGTTGTTATCCTCATTCTTTTTGGATGAAGCTCCATCTATATTTGTGGCAAGGGAAAAATGAATCCTCCAAAAGCTAATATCTAGTAATCCTATCAACTTTCTTCTCACCTTTTCTGTTACCCCAATAAAGGTATAGATTCTCAGTGGGCAAGGTAGTTTTTATTTCCCAAATTGCTTTAATACCTGCCATGTTCCTTTTGAGCCCCATTTCCTTCTAGGCTTTTCTCTGGAATCATTCAAAGATTTAAAAAACAAGTCTTATCCAGAAGTTCATGCATTTCATTCTTCTGGTAAGAGAATTCTCCTTCCTTCTTCCAAGAATCACTGGGGCTGTGCTGCTGGTGAACCCCTCCAAGAAAGAGTTATTAAATACACTCGGATTTTTCTTAGAATTTGCAAACACTCTTAATTGATCCCCAAGAAATTTTTAGATAGACGATTAGCTTCTTCAAAATTCTTTTTTTTTTGGATGAAGAGTGTGGGGAAAATGGGTTCAACTAACCATTAGAATAAACCCAATAGGTTTCTCCAATATGCAATTTCAATGCATGGGAGCCATTCTGGATGACTTCAAAATTTAGTGCATTGTGGTTCAGTGTTATGTTATGGACCCTCCTCTTCTCTTCCCCTTCACTTCCCTCTCCTTTCCTCTTCTCCCTTCCCATCTCTTCCCCCTCCTCTTATTTTCTCTCCCTTCCTTTCCTCTTCCTTCTCCTCTTCTCCTCTCCTCCTCTGCTTATTTATCTCTTTTGAGCTTCAGTCTAATATCTTTGACTAGTGTACATTTTGAACTTGTTATTCCACAGACATCTTCCACTCAGCATTTCCAAAACAAATTATAACACTCCTCCTCTTCCACCCTTCCGAACTTCCTTATTTTTCTAGGGAAGACACATGAGCTTTCCTGGTTCCTTGATTTATCCCCTTTAGATCCATCCTTGACCCCTCACTATCCTTGATTTCACATCTCCAATACATTTCCAGATGGGTTGATTTTCCTTCCTCACCATATCCCCCTTCCACATCCTTAGCTTTAATCACATGGCCACTATTGAAATCTGGGTCTTCCTCTACTCTCTCCTAGACTATCACAAAAATCTCCTCAAAGGTCTCACTTCTCTCCTCCCTCCAGCGTCGCATCTGGATGCTTCCCATATGGAAAGTCACCGAGGATGTATCTGACAGCATCCCTCTCCAGAAACTACAAATCTTCCTATTGCCTCCAGGACAAAGTCCACCTCTGCTGGTCATCTAAAGGCCATCACAGAGGGCTTTCATCTGGCTCTCCAGGCTAATTATACAGTCATGTTGTGTCAACCAACCTTTATTAGACCCCTACCAAGGACTGTGAATATGAAAAAAGGAAAAATCTGGGCTCTGCTCTCCAGGAGTGCAGAGTCTAAGGGGGCACAGCAAGCCCCAAGAAACAACAAATACAAATGTGTGTGCACATGACAGCCCCCATCTCAGAGTGAAAGTGCTAGCATAAAGTAGACTAAACAAGGCTTTCCTTTTCTATTTTGAGATAAATATTATCCCAAACAATCCTATTTTTATTCTTATTTTACAGTTGAGGAAACTGAGACAAACAGAAATCAAGTGGTTTTCCCAATGTCACACTGCTGGTTGGTGTTGGAGACTCATTTGAACTCAGATCTTCCTGCTGCGAGATCTATCAGTCTGTCTGTGTACCACTTAGTTGTTCCTGTATAGGGTAAAGGATGGGTAGAAAAGCAAGGGTGTAGGATGTTAGAAGCTTGGACAATTAGAAAGGAGTCAGATAAGAAAAGATGCTGAGCCAGAGGATTTTCTGTTTCCATGTATACTTTTGTGGCTCCCCATCATGCACTTGATATTCCAGCTGCATTGATCTCCTGGGTCATCCCCGATGCTGCCGGTGGACTTACTTCTGTTCCCACCGCTGCATCCCTACACACGAGAGCGGGGAGCCGGGTCTGGGCCTGCTCAGCAGCAGTCTGGGAGTCTTCGACAGCAGCCACTGCAGTGCACTAGATCAATCTCTTTCGTGACTTTTTCATCAGCTTGCTGCCTGACTGGAAGGAAAGTCTTTCCAGCAGAATTTTGAATTTGTGAAATTCTCTCCACTTGCCCTGCACGGGTTTAACCCTCAAAACCCCACCTTTCCCTATCCTGACAGACTACCAGGATGTCTGACTTCTCTACATGTCCTGGGTACCTATCTTTTGCCATTATAAGCTTTGAATTCTAGGACAGGACCAGGACCTTAGACATCCCCTATTCTAGTTTCCCAGACGCCTGAATTACAATCTTCCTGCTGCTCATTTATGTATAAAAACAATTTTGATTCCCAACGATGATAGGGCATAGAGAGTTCCCCAAAGGGTGTCCATGACATAGATCTCAGATCCAAGCCCACAGAAAAAGGTATTAAGAAGCCCTCGGCCCCCATGGACATGAACAAAAGCTTCTTTAGGCTTTGGGACCCCATTTTCCCAACACACATTACTGTCATGTTAGCTAACCTAGGGAACAGAGATTCAGTCTGCTGATTCTAATTTATCATTGCCAGTGAGAGTCAGGGTGTGAGAGGAGAGAGTAATTAGTGCCCTAGCTGGGGAGCCGGTTCCAAGGGTCATCTTGCCATACCGTTTACCTTGTCCCTGTGCCCTCCAGACCCCCAGACACTGTCATCTGACTTACTGCCTTAATCTAAGGATCCCCGGAGGCTGACATCTTCTCCTTGGGAATCCTCCTGCAGTGGAAATTTTTTCCTGGGCTGCATCTTCCCATTGGAGCGTGTGTTCCTTGCAAGTAGAGGCCATCTGGCTTTTGCTATTTATCTCCCCAGTGTTTAGCATGGGGCTTGGTGCATAACAAATGCTTATTAAATGCATTTTCATCCAACTCTTCATTTCTCCTAAGATTCTACTGCCTTGGCTTCTGAGATTAGAATAATGTTGGCTGTCCTCCTCCCTTGTTTACTAGATAGAGACAGACAGACATCCCACCCAAACTTCTCACCATCCAGTACTTCCAACAAAGCAGTAAGGAAGCCCCTCACTCCAAAGCAGCTTATTTTACTTCTAAATCACGAGTGAGGGGAGTTTTTTTCCTCCCCCAACATCACATCTACATCTGTCTTTCTAGAACTACCCCCACCTACTAGAATTCTGTTTTCTGGAGCCAAGGATACCAAGCCTAATTGTCCTCCCCATGACAGCCCTTAAAAACAAGAAGACAACTAACACTTCTTGCTCCTGAGGTCTTCTCTTCTCCAACCTCATTATTAATCAACAGAGCATAAGTATTGACTAAACACCTACTATGTGCCATGGATGAGGCAGGGTTCTGGAGATTTAGAGAGAAACAAAGTCCTTTTCCTCAGAGAACTTCCCTTCTGTTGGGGAAGAAACAGACCCAAATGTAAGGCACATGGAGCTTCTGTATTCCTTTCCCTAATCCTTAGGAGAAGCTTCCCTATCTGCAGCCCTCTTTGATGTGCTCCACCTTATCTGCACTTTAAGAATGGCATCTGCCAAGATTAGGAGGGAAGCAATAAATTGGTAAATCATCTTTACATTTAAGGATCTGATAAAGGCCTCATTTCTAAAATACATAGAGAACTGACTCATATTTGTTAGAATTCAATTTTCAGATAAAGAAATTGAAACCATTTGTAGTCATATGAAAAGGTGCTCCAAATCACTATTGATCAGAGAAATGCAAATTAAGAAAACTCTGAGCTACCACTACACCCCTGTCAGATTGGCTAAAATGACAGGAAAAGATAACGATGAATGTTGGAGGGGATGTGGGAAGACTGGGACACTGATACATTGTTGGTGGAACTGTGAACGGATCCAACCATTCTGGAGAGTAATTTGGAACTACGCTCAAAAAGTTATCAAACTATGCATAACCTTTGACCCAGCAGTGCTTCTATTGGGCCTATATCCCAAAGAGATCTTAGAGGAGGGAAAGGGACCCACTTGTGCAAGAATGTTTGTGGCGGCTCTTTTTGTAGTGGCTAGAAACTGGAAATTGAATAGATGCCCATCAGTTGGAGAGTGGCTGAATAAATTATGGTATATGAATATTATGGAATATTATTGTTCTGTAAGAAACGACCAGCAGGACGATTTCAGAGAGGCCTGGAGAGACTTACATGAGCTGATGCTGAGTGAAACGAGCAGAACCAGGAGATCATCATACACGGCAACAAGAAGACTATATGATGATCAATTCTGATGGACATGGCTCTCTGCAATAATGAAATGTTTCAAACCACCTCCAATTGTTCACTGAAGAAAACCATATACACCCAGAGAGGGGGATATGAAATGTGGACCACAACATAACATTTTTATGCTCTCTATTGATGTTTGCTTGCATTGGGTTTCCCTTCTCAGGTTTTTTTTTCCTGTACAGCAAGATAACTTTATAAATATGTATATACTTATTTGATTTGTCAAGTATTTAAACATAATTAACATGTATTAGACTTCCTGCCATCTAGGGGAGGGGTAGGGGGTAGGAGAGAAAATTTGTCACAGAAAGCTTTACAAGGGTCAATGATGAAAAATTACCCATACATATGTTTTGCAAATAAAAAGCTTTAATTCAAAAAAAAGAATGGCATCTGAGAGATATTATTTACCTCCAGGCCCAGCACAAATGTCATTAAGGGAAGTTCAGGCATTCTGGGATCTCAGAGACACAGCCCATGTGCATGGATCCAGTTACTCAATCTTCTCATTGACTTGGTCTTGGAGTCTGCAAACAGGCTGATGGGGGATATGACAGTAATTATTGGGGGAGTCAAGGTGACCCAGGATAAAGCTCAGTTCTGGCCTTTGTTCACCTGCAAGGAGGATTCCGGGTTGATGAAGAGGTCTTTAATAATTTTGCCTTGCCTGGGACAGTCACAAGTTCGGCTCAGGCCCCCTACACACTCTGTTCTGAGCCACGAGCAGCCTATGGCTCACGGGATGCTTGTCAGTCTCTCTTCTTGGGGTGAAAGCTGATGTTGTGGGCCACAACTACCATCAGGCTTTTCCAGAGAAAGAACTAGCTCTGATTTAGTTAATTAATGAAGCAGATCACGTGGTGGATATGGGACCCATTAAAACAGACCAAGGTTTTGGAGATGGGGGATGGAGCACACGACTAGACTTAAGAGACAACTTTCCAAGGCCAGAGCTAACTCCAGGTTTAGTTGAAAAGATCCTTTGTGTGCTGCAATTGCAGAAGCTTTGATGTCCCTTCTGATGAATCCAGAGCCAACAAGGGAAGAGCTGAGGTTTGGAATTTGAAGCTATCTTAGACTTTAACCTAACTCCATGAAGTTGGGTTTTTAACAAATATTTTCATAGCCATATTTCAACATATATGTTTCCTTTGCAATTCTGTATATTTTTATTTCGTTTATTTAAAACATTATTTTGAAGCAGGGACCTAGGATGTTATCAGACTGCCAAAGGAGTCTTTGAAGCAAAAAAGGGGGAGCCCATGATCTAGGACAACTTTTTAAGATGGGGAAATTGAGGTCCAGATAAAGGGAATAAATAACTTGCCTCAGGTCACACAAGTGTACAGGTAGGCTTCCCCATCAAGTTCCCTGATACCAAATTCCTACTCAGGAGATCATCCAAATCCCAACCAGCCTGAGGTTCTTCTGGCCCTGTTCTGCTCTGCTTGTACACTCATGTTGCTGATGAAATAGGATTCTCTTCTGTGGATTCCTTTTTTTTTTTTACTTAAAAGTATTTTATTTTTTCCCAATTTCACATATAATTTTCTTTTTTAAAAAATTGTTTTACCCTTGTATACTCTTTGATCTAGTAGTGTGTCTACTATACTTGTACCCCAAAGAGATATGTTTGTGGCAGCCCTTTTTGTAGTGGCTAGAAACTGGAAACTGAATGGATGCCCATCAATTGGAGAATGGTTGAACAAATTCTGGTATATGAATGTTATGGAATATTATTGTTATGTAAGAAATGATCAGCAGGATGACTTCAGAGAGGTCTGCAGAGACATGCATGGACTGATGCTGAGTGAAATGAGCAGAACCAGGAGATCATTATACACGGCAACAACAATACTATATGATGATCAGTTCTGAAGGACATGGCTCTCTTCAACAATGAAATATTTCAAACCACTTCCAATTGTTCAGTGAAGAAAGCCATATACACCCAGACAGAGGGATGTGAGAAATGAGTGTGGTTCACAACATAGCATTTTCACTCTTTTCATTGTTGCTTGCTTGAATTTTCTTCTTTTTTTTAAACTGGTTTGATTTGATTTTTCTTGTGCAGCACAATAATTGTATAAATTACATATATTGCATTTAACATATATTTCTACCATGTTTAACATATTGGACTACTTGCCATATAGGGGAGAGTTTGGGGGAAGGGAGGGAAAATTGGAACACAAGGTTTTGCAAGGGCAAATGTTAAAGAATTGTTCATGCGTGTGTTTTGAAAAGTAAAAAAGCTTTAATAAAAATAAATAACAGAATAATGTAAGTGAAAAAACATATGCTTTGATTTGCTTTAAGAGTCTATCAGTTCACATGAACTCTATGGAAATGTATTTCATAATTTCAAATGTAGGGGAGGAAAAAGTGAGAGAGCTTAGAATTTTAAAAACAAATGTTAAAATTGTTTTCCATGAATAAAATATCAAATAGAGTCTATCTGTTCTTTTTAAAAGAATGTCTTATCCTAGGTTGGGGGGGACAAAGCCAGAGGACTTTGGAATCAGATTGCCAGAACAGAAGCCCCCCTAAAATCAGGGGACCACAAAATCATATAATATTACTTATACATGTATATAGTTTTTAAAATACACATTTCTTTATGAATTGTGTTGGGAGAGAAAAACCAGAACAAAAGACAAAAACCATGAGGAAGAAAAAAACAGAAGGAAAAAAAGTGAACACAGTGTGTTTATTTACATTCATTCTCCATACTTCTCCCTCTGGATGCGGGTGGCATTTTGTATCCAAAGTTTATTGGACTTGCCTTGGATCACTGAAGTGCTGAGAAGAACCAAATCTTTCATAGGTGATCAATACACAATCTTGCTGTTACTACAATGTAGTCCTGGTTCCGTTTGCTTCACTTAGCATCAGGTCATGTAAATCTCATCAGGCCTTTCTAAAATCATCTTGTTCATCAATTATTTTTTACAGAACAATAATATTCCATTACTATCATATACCATCACTTATTCAGCCATTCCCCAACTGATGGACATCTATTCATTTTCCAATTCTTTGCCATAACAAAAAGAGCTGCTACAAATATTATTGCACATGATCTCCTTTATTCCTCCTTTATGATTTCCTTGGGATACAGACCCAGTAATGGCACTGCTGGTGTATGCCCAGTAAAAAGACAGTTTTCAATCTCTACTTTTGTAAGATGTTGAGTTGCAAATTTTTCTCCTTACTGGGAATTTCTTGATATTGATGATCTCATAAGTTTGACCCACCAAAACAAAGGAGATTTGGGTGAATGACAAGTTATAGAACCCCCAAATGACTACTTTTAGAGACCAGGAACTATCTCCTAATCTACCCAGGGAGGCTGAATTAGTTTTCTGCTCTTTCTAGCTCTACTCTCACCTATTCACATCTGGACCTAGCTCACTATGATGGTACCGTGTTGTTTTAGGGGAAGGACCTGGAGATTTGGTGCAGAAGATTTTATAGGTCCTTTTTGGGTCTAGATCTAGTCTTTTATGATCCTAACCTCAGAATCCCAGATCTCCATCTAAGCCAGATAAGGAGTCATCAAGGTTGTATTTTTGTTTTAATAAAGGGAAGCATACCACCTCCCAAGATCTTCACTATTTGAGATAGCTAAGTTCTACCATTCCTCTTATTTTGTTCTTCACTCTAGAAGAGGTCAATGCCTTTTTTCTCCACTAAGGAGAATACCCTTCCTCATCCTTCCCAATACTTTCCCAGATTAGACTTCTGAACACTATCAGTTCTAAAAATTGGGAAGGTTACCTTCACTCTTAGAAGTGGTGTCTCAAACTCTCCTACCTGTGAAATATTTTCTGAGTTACTCACGTGTTTACAAAATCTTATTCTACACAAACATTTTTCAAAAGCACTGGAGAGATCATTTCTCTACACAGTCTGCTTCTGTAGGTCCCTTAACTCTTCCAAATACAGGATTCTTCACCTCCTCTAGTGGTGGTTCATTTACTCTTTTCCCCAATTATTCTTCCTAGCTCCTCTTCCCTCTATTCCATTCCTAGCAAGACCCTTCCCAGTGGGAAAAGTGCTCTGTGTGCTAGGAAATACTGAAGCTTAGAATGTGTCAAGATGACAAAAAAAGAAAAGGGTTTTTTTTTTTAAGTCACAATGAAGAAAAGAGGGAAAAGGAGTCAAATTCGCTGCAAACTGAGAATAGGAAAAGGGTAGACATGATCAATTCTTTTTTTCTTCTCTTTTCTCTATCAGAGTTCCATCTCCATTTTTATCTTAGTAATTGCTAAGAATGTTAAATACCCCAGCATTAAGCATAGATTCAAGGGTGTTGTATCAGAGTTCCATCCCAAACCTCAGTTTGACGTAGAAATATGAATGAGTACTCTTGGGGTGTCCAACAATCTAGTCAGTCCAACTCTGATTAAATTCAACAAATATACACCTACTTATCCATTATATAGTAGGTACTGTGTTGGTCACTGGTCCACTGAACCTGTCCAGAATCCTCCCCATCGACACTATTGTCCAGTTCACTTATTTTCAACTTTCTCCTCTTTTTCACTCAATGTATGTTAAAACTTCTTTATTATGGATTGAATGGCTTTTCTTGCAAGGGCTTGAGTTTCCCAAGTTGGAGGCTCTCAATTAGAGTTTAGGTGACCCCTTGACAGTTTAATAAACGTTCTTCTAACTTCAGATGGAAGGTGGCCTTGGTGGCCCCTAGAGTCCATTCCCCTTAAAAAATAACTAAGAACAATTGCTGAGCCAGGGAACCATTTGGCATGGTGATGACAAAAGAAACACCAGAATTTTGATATCTGAGAAATACTGAGGTGCTATCACTTTGAAGCACAGATGGAAAGAGAGAGACTGGAACAGGAAACTATATAAGGTTTTTAGGACTCAGAGCATCATCCTGAAGCAAAGTTCCACCCTTCAAACAGTGATATTCTTTTAGTATCATTGGGTAACTGAGAACATAGAATTCTATAGCCCCGGAAAAATTAGAATCAAGAGTCATTCAGAGGGCAATGGAGCGGTGCTTGTGGGTGTACAGTCTACAGAACTCCACACAAAGGGGGAATTAATGTAGAAGTAGCATGAAGTATGTCATCAGAAACATGCACATCCATAAATGTTCAAGTCGCCCCCTTCAATGAAAGGATATTTGAAATTAGCAACAAAAAATAAAATATTCTTCAAAGTGACAAAGCTAAATAAATGTTTTCCCCCAAACACATTATCGTACTTATCTAAAGCCAGTATGTCAAACTACCTAGATTAATATTTAATTGAGAAACATTTAAGAAAATAAATTAAATAAAATAAATAAAAATAAGAAAAAAACAAAGCTAAATAAATGTTTTCCCCCAACACATAATTGCACTTATCTAAAGCCAGTATGTCACACTACCTAGATTAATATTTAATTGAGAAATATTTAAGAAAATAAATTAAATAAAATTAAAAAAAATAAAAATAAGAAAAAAACTAAATAAATGTTTTTCCCCAAATACATTATTGCACTTATCTAAAGCCAATATGCCAAACAACCTAGATTAATATTTAATTGAGAAATATTTAAGAAAATAAATAAAAAGCATGTTCCAAAAAAAGAAAGAAAGATGCACAGCTGAAAAATAAGATGGGCTGGTCAAGGATGAGAACTAAGGAATAATGAACAAATAGTCTATGTGCTTTATCATTGCAATATAATGCAATGTCAAGAGATGTAAAAGTAAGTCACCAGTATGTTGAGTGTTACCTCTGGGGACAATTTGGCTATTCTCTGCATCATTGAGGAAAAGTACCACAGACTGGTCAAAGCTTCTTTTAAAACACTTTTAGTAGGAAGCCCTTGAGGAGAGGAAATGATTCCACTTTTTTTTCTGTGTATCCCCAATATCTAGTGCAGTGCCTGAAACATATTGATAGATACATATGTGTGTTGAATTGAATTGAAACTGGCACTGAATTCTCTAGATTGGTGGGTAAATAAGGGGAAACGGACTTCAACCTACTGTGTTTAGCTAGTCCCAGACCATACTTTATATACCATTTATCCATCTTTCAGGATACCAGGGACTATTTAGTTTCTGGATACTTCCATCATTCCCTTATATGTATCTCCTCTTCCCACTCCAACCTCCATTGTTATTCAGTTGCCTTGGGAATCTGCTGTTTTAGAATGTTGTTCATTATCCTTTGACTTCTGATCAGAAGCTTCCTGCCCTTGCCCTCAATTCTCCAGTTGTGTTGTATCCCACTATTACAATGTCACCTTTTTTGAAGTCAGGGACTAACTTTTAGATTTTTATCTCCATTGCTCAGAACAAAATCTGTCTTCCCATAGGTGCTTAATATGAATGTTAATTGATTGATTCTATTTGACATGGTCAAATAATATTGATTGATTCTATTTGATACGGCCAAATAATCCATTACCAAATGACCATCACCCTAGTGGCAGGCTATTCTACCCTTTGCTAGAGATTAGGTCTTGGTCTAGGCTATGGTTCATATTCAAACTCTTCACAGTATGGCCGAGCCTGACAGATCTTGTGTTCCACCGAGATGGAAGCCAAGAGTTTGTCAGTTTGATAGATATTTGAGTGTCAAATTTTCCATGAGAGAGTGATGAGAGCCTGTGTACAGTTTAGCCTCATCAAACATCAGGATCACTAAAGTGGAGTGAGTCATCCTGGAATCAGAGAATCACTGAGTCGGAAAGGAGCCTGGCAGCCCCTGTAACTGAAAGGAGAATCCCCTTCCCAACATACTGGATGAGGGGCCATCCCGTCTCACTTTGAAGACAAGACCTCCATTAAGGGGGACCGTGTTACCTTTCTAGGCAGCCATTCCACTCATTTTAGGGAAGGTCTTCCTATCATGCAGCATAAATTGTCCCATGACAACCTTCACCCATTACTGTTTGTCAACAGTGTAAGTCAAGAGCTAAAAGGTCAAATGGGACTTTTGGCTCTCCTGGGGGAAGCAAAGTGACAAAACAGAGAATTAAGACAGTCTTATTCTGTTTTATCCTAGTCAGACCATATCTCACACATCATATTTATTTGTAGATGGGAATTCTCAAGACAGCGTAGAGGAGAGAGACCATAATTCCGGGGACTTTAGGAGCCGCACTTAATAAAAATCATTTGAAGGAACTGGAGATCTTCAGTCTTTTCGAAGAGAACAATCAGGATATGGCATGAGACCTCTTGTCAAGTGTTTTATGAGCTGATATATTGAAGAGAGGTTCAATTTGTTCTTTTCCCCACTTTCTTTGGATTCTATGAACCAAAGATGACTTTTTTCACCTACTTCTCTTGGCCATATTCCAGCAACAGTCCTTCTTCCTGCTACCCTGAAGCACCTCCGCCAAACTACAATCAATCCCTGTCCCATCAGCTATACTTAAGCAGGTATCAGTTTCTCACACCCATATCCAAACATCCAAACTTCTAATGGAAGTGTGTGTATCTGGGGTGGGAGTTGATGAAAAGAGGAAGGGAAAAAACAGACCAAAAACTTCATCCCTACCTTCAACTAAAGAAATCCAGCAAACCTGAGTGGTCAGTGACCCTCTGGTTTCTTCACTGTTCTGGTGAGTAAGAGACCAGGATCAGTGTGTGATGTGGATTCACAGTATCCTGTGTTAATTTCAATTGAATTTCAAAGACACTTTTGGTTTGAAATCACAGTTGATAAATCAATTCTTGGAGATTGAGCACAGGTTCAGAATAGAGTGAGCCCTCAGACATGCTAATTTCTCAAGGAAATAAAGTTGAGATGCAATCCTTTTCTTTGGAGCAAAGCCAAATCACTGCTGCCTCTGTGATGAATACACTGTGGCTATGATTAATATTTCATGTTGGTGATTTTCCGCAACTCTACTGAGACACGTAAGGACACCCAAAATGTTTCACTGGGCAGGCTTTGCAGTTTTTTCTCCCAGGAAGCGTTCCTGAATTTATATGATTTAAAGCTGGAAAGGATCTGACGGACTTTCTCCTCCATTGACAGGGAAATTGATGATGTTATGTGCCAGCAGTGTGACATGACAGCCAATTAAGCTAATGTGATCTTGGACTGCATTAAAAAGGGTGCAATCATAGGGAATAAAGAAGTTATAGTGTGACCTCATTGAGAGTGTTGTGTTCCGTTCTGTGTCCTACTCTTTAATAAGTCCACTGATCAGCTGGAGAGAAGCCAGAAGAAGGTTAGCAGAAGGATGAACAACTATCCCTTCTGAGGGCCCCTTGAAGGAGTATGGGATATTTAGCTTGGAGAAGAGAAGGCTCAGAGAAACATGATGCTCATTTTCAAATATTTGAAGGACTGTCATGTAGAGGGATGATTTAGATTGGATCTGTTTGGACCCCGAGGACAGAATGAAGAATGAGAGGGAAAAGTTTGGAAGAGGAAAATTATGTGAGGATTCAGGGGGAGAAATGACTGACAGAACTGTCCAAGAGAGGAATAAACTATCTCCAAAGGCTGTGAGTTGTCCCTTTTTAGAGGTCTCCAAGCAAAGGCTGATCACCTACTTATTATGATGAGGAAGTCTTTCAGAAGTGGGTTGGATAGGGTAGCCACTGAAGTTCTTTTCAACTTTTAAATCCTGTGATGCTGTGTTTTTGTAAGGCTCAGAGAGGAAGAAGTTCCTTGCTTATGTCTCTGGTTTCTTATCTGCAGAATGGAGATACTAAGAACACCAGTGGAATAATGTTGATAGTGATTTCTGGATCACAAAGCATTTTATAAATAGCATCTGCTACTATTAAAGGAAAAGTTTAAAGTCTAGTTTCCCCTTCTTCCTTCTTTGAAAAGCATCAGGACGTACTGAACAGAGCTCTGGATTTTGAGTTAGAGTGCTTGAGTTCAAGTCTCAGCTCAAATGTGCCCAGCAGTGCCATTTTATCACTCATTGTCCCCTGGCATCTTTTACTCTAAGTGGGGATGTTAATGTTGAAATTAAGTCTACCTATGCACAAATTGAGAATGAGAAAGAGATGGTAGTTGTTATTTTTATTAGAGTGTTCTCCACTTTGGCCTCCTCCAATCTTTGAGGTTTCAAAGCTCTTCAAATCCATTATCTTATTTGAATGTTGTAAGAGCCTCTTAAGGTAAGTTCCACAGTTATGGTTAGCTCTAGTTCTCATTTTCTGCACAGGTTGTTGGAGTTATGGTTGCTGTTCTTGATTTTTCTGATATGACCATTGATTTACCACAAATGGCACCCAACTAGAGATCATTTTCTGCTGAGTTCTGATGAAGATCATTAAATCCCTGATTTTTGAGTCATTCATCTGTGGAAAGGCCCCATTCATTTCCAAGAATGAGAAGGATATGGCTCATCAATGGTATGTGAAGACAGTGTTTTTGTTGAAGAATATAATTTTCCAAGCATGTTATCTCAAGGATATGAAGAGATGAGATAGAAGGAAAACATGGCCCATTTCTTGGATCCCAAACATGAGATTAAATGTCTCTGATGGACATCAGAGAAGGTCATCAGAAGAGCACAGCAATAGGAAATCATCATTGATCAGGTGAGACCAATCAAAGGATGAACCTAGACACTGATACCCATCCTGCCTCTGCTGTTTACTAGCCGTGTGACATCGGGAAGGTCACTTCATCACTCTGGGCTTTGTGTAGTCATTTAAGCATTATTGATGCTTATTTGAGCATTTATTGGGTACTTAACTATGCTCTGAGGTAAGAGTTGGGTATGTAAATAAAAGGGAAAACAGTTGCTGTTTTCCATTCACAACCTAATGGGAGCCTTGGACTAACTGGCCTTCCAGGTTCCTTCCAACTCTACTACAGCCCAACGATCCCAAGCGTAGTCTGGTCTGATTGTAACCAGAACAACAGAAAAATTTCCTGCTGGAATCTGAGCTGAGCGTGTTCCACCCCACTCCATTCATCCCAATGGTATTATGGCAAGCAGAGGGTCAGGGAGCTGAGTGGTATTTGGGGAAGGGGAGGGAGGAAGGATGATCATGAGCACCATGGGTAGAAAGCAGAAGTCCAACATGAAAAGGAAAGACTAGATAGGACTTTTCTGGTACAGCAAAGCCAGCCACAATGGCTTTATCTGGAACTGTGCAGTCTCAGTATCATCCTTAGACCAATCTTGCTTTCTCTGGAGATACCAGTGATCTCATTGAGAAGGTGAGTTGAAGAACAATATAATTTCCAAAACATGGCGCACATTTTCCATCTCCTTAAACGGAACACAATATCACCTTTCTCTGTGACTCAGGGTCATCGTAATCTCCAGCAGATCTTGTGATCTTCTTTTTTTTTTTTTTTGCTTTTTTGCTGAGGCAATTAAGGTTAAGTGACTTGCCCAGGGTCACACAGCTAGGGAATGTTAAGTGTCTGAGACCAGATTTGAACTCAGGTCCTCCTGACTTCAGGGCTGGTGCTCTATCCACTGCACCACCTAGCTGCCCCAGATCTTGCGATCTTCTAAAACAGGTTGGTCACTGTCAGGGTCTAATGAGGTGGGCAGGCAAGTTTTTTTGAGACTGAGCACTCGTGTCCACTTTACAAATCTTGCTTCCACATTAGACTCACTCCCAAACTGTAGAGATCTCTAGTTCTCCTGGCTCTTAGTAGGCATGATCTTCTGTAAACTAACCATGGTGGACCTTGATATGAAACTCCACGAAGAGTGCAGAGACTGCTGCATGGAGAAATTATTGATTATTCACCATGGGCTGGCTACTACAAGATGTGCCATTGTCACAGTGGAGCTGAGAAAGATTACTTCATGTGTGATCTTGTGCAAGTCATTATTCCTCTGAGTCTCAGTTTCATCTTTTATTGAAAGACACTGCATTTCTTTCTTGATGAGACTAATGTATTCTGAGGTAAATGATTTGTAAAGTGGTATATAAACTGAGTTATTATTAATAATAATCTCTTCCTCCTAATCTACTGAGCACTTGGAAGCCAGAAAGCCAATTTTCTTCAATTAGATGAAATTAGAGCTGGGTGTACTTTGTGATACAAAGAGGCCTGCAGGGCCTAGGGAGGTATTTAGGGCTGTTTGTCCCCGCATTTAATGTCCCCAGCCTGCTGTGGTTTTCTATTCTGTCTTTTTCCTCCCTGACAGCTAGGGGCTGTTTTTGCAGTTGGTTGCCAAGAGAAACAGCAAACCAAGTTTTTTCAATAAGTGACCTTAATTTTATACCTAGACCTGCTAGGTTAGGCTTTGTTTTAACAGTTTCTGCAGTCCTCAAGTTCAAACTAAATGACCTGGGCTTGGTGACAGCTGCTGTCCTCATCCGCAGGCCTGTTTCACTACTGACTGCACTATTTTTGACTCTGTCCCTGTTGGCTGAACTTGCCCAACTTCTGACCATCCATAAGTAGGAAGTTTTCCCTCATATCACTCAATCTGTTCCTCTAAAACATCCATTTATTTATCCTAGTCTTTCCCTAAAGGGTCCCTCAGAAAGCAAACCTACTTCTCTTTCTACAGGATAGTCTTTGTATTTGAAAGAAGCACATGTTCTGCCCTGATATCTCCATCAAGTCTTCTCTTCACCAAGTACAACATCTCCATTTTCTTCCACTCCTCTGTATCTTGGTCACCCTCTGGGCCCTCTGTCCCCCCTTCTTGCCATATGGCACCTGGATGGGGATGGGCTATCTTTTAATCCAAGTGCCAACAATAACCACTGAATGTTATTGAGTAGGGAAGTGATGTGGTCAGATTTCTACACTGGGAAAATTATTTCCAGTATATGAAATTTGGACTGGAGAAGGGAGACCCTTGAGGCAGGGTCAGATTAATGCCATTTGGAGAATGGGACAATGAAAAGCCATTCTTGTACAGGAAATGACAAAGTCAATGCCTGGGAACCATGAGTTTTGTCAGAGTAATGCCATGTTGTTGCATTAGAACAGAGAGCATACAAAGCAGAGCAATGAATTCTTGTTAGAAAAGGTTCTTGGAGGCTTTGAATGTCAGGCAAAGGAGAAGAAATTATTTGGTAGTTAATGAAGTGTCTTAGGAGATTCCATAAGCTTCAGGTTATGTGCAAGGCTGGGAGTCCCTCTCCATCCCCATCCCAACCATCATAAACAGTGTTTTAGCTGAACACAATGACAGGTAGGCAATGTAGAAAGGAGCATAGCATATCCGTAATCTCTGAGGCTGTTCTCCATTGTGCTGAAGTTCAGAGGAGACCTCTCCTTTTCTGGTTACTTTCCCCAAACTGAAGGGTGATTCCATTGTCGTTCATTTTGTGTTTCAGCTCATTCCTTCCCGAGAAAGGGCAGCTTCCTAGGTGCCCAGTGGCTTGTGCCCATGACAACCACAATGCCCACATTCGGAATCCAAGATGGGCTTTCCCCAGCAGTTTGCCCTAGATGTCTCCTCAACACCAGGATTTGCCCCAGGATGGCCTTGTGTGGCTGCTGCTCTGTCACCCAGCTGGGGATGATCCCCAAGGCAAGCATTTCTCAGTTTTCTCATTTGGGCATGGTGCAATCAAGCAATTAATCAGGCAAGCAAGCAATCAAGCAAGCAATTAGCATGTTCAGGGGGGGGGACTCCGAGACCAAACCAAACCAAACCAATTCTAATTGGGGGGAGATTACACAAGGCTGGGAATTAAAGGCCAAAATATACTCTTGAGTTAATGCCAGTCGATATTTTGGGTGAGAAAAGGGAGAGGAGGAGGATTAAACCCTGGGTACGTCTTCTTCCCCAATATTCTGGTAGGCTCTATTCAAAGGAATTGTGGGAGCCCTTTTCAAACCCTGGCTTATCAGGGAAAGGTGGGATGAGAAAAGGTAGAGCCAAGGTGGCACAAGATGGTCTCCAAATACAAGTTATTATTCATGAAAGTATGAAACTGAAATTATCTAGCCTAGGCGGTCAACTACTGGCTTCAAGGACCAGTATGAAGATCATGCTTTATCTCTTTCTTATTGGACACAAATTTGATGCTGGAGGACAAAAGGCAGGCTTTCCTTAAACAAGGCATCTCCCCTACCCAAAGTAAACATAGCATACTATCCTACCACAGATGTGATCCCAAAAGACAATAAATTTGTATTTAATAAATTTATATCAGCCAAAGGCCAGGTATTGAGCTTCAGGAATCCATCAATGCCATAGACAATGTCTTTGGAAGGGTGCAAGAAGGATGGCTTTCAGATGGCACTTAATGGCCTCAGTTACAAGTCAGGAGGAGGCGTGTCATTATCCCCATTTTAGAGGAAGACATTGAGAACCAGAGAAATGAAATCATTCATTCAAAGTCATAGAAATATGGCTTAGCAGAGTCAGATCTTAGCCAGATCCTCTGACTTGAAGAGATTTTTCAATATGGGTCACTAATTATCAATGAAAAGGGTTTCTAGATATTTCTGATAACAAATGTAAGGTCTAATTTGCAGTAAATCCTTAAACACTTTAGAGAGATCCACCTACATATAGACTCTCACAATTTAAGAGTTGGAAGGGACCTCAGCTGCCATGTAGCTCAACCCATATGCCAAAGGAATCTTCACGATGGCAGCCCTAACAAATGGTTTTACAGCCTCTGCTTGAAGGCTTCTGCTGAAAGGGTCCCAACCAGCTTCAACTGAAAAAAAGAGATTTCAAAGATCTCTTGCCAACACAATGACAGAATGGCAGTTAAATGGCTATTTAATTGAGGTAGTCTGTGCTCGGGGAGGGTGACATCTAACTTGACGCTTGAGGGAAGCTCAGAAGTCTGTGATGTATAAATGAAATGGGAGGGCGAGCTAGAGATGGCGTCCAGCTTAGATAAATTCACTGAACTGGGGAATAAAGTTCCAGGATCTCAGAAGAGTTAGTGAGTTTGGCTGGAGGGGACTAATGTGATCTAAGGCTGGAAAGGTCAGTTGGAGAGGGGTTGTCGAGGGCTTGAAATGAAGGCCAAGGGGCACAGATTTTAATTTTAGGAGCAATAGGGAGCCATGTTTGTTTTTTGGCCTATGCCTCAGGCAGGCTTCGTTGAGAATTGTGTAGAGGGAGACTCAGAGAGAAAGACCAAAAGCAAAGTACGGGTGATGAAGCTATCAAACTAGCAACAGTGAGAGATAACATGATGGCCACACTGGTGAGAAAAGGGAATAAATACAAGAGATGCTCGTGGGATTACCAGATCACAGATTTAGATGCTGAAAGGGACTTGAGAGACTTAATGGTCCAGCTCCCTAATGTGAGGGAGAGGGAAACTCATGGACATTAAGTAACTTGCCCACGTCATCCTGGGAGTAATCACCCAAGGAGAAATTTAAATGAGGAGCACCATGTTGAAGAGATAGAATTAAAAAGACCTCGTCTGAGGTCCCTCACAAATCCCTGACACAATAATTAGCAGTGCCAGTATTTGAAGCTGGTCCTCCAATGCCAGTTCCACTTTTTCCCAGTGCCTCTGGAGCTGGGATTTCTCAGGATCCAGTAGTTTGGGAGGAAGTAATGGATTTGATAGTGTATTTCAAACTATGTTCTGCCCATTATCAATTTATAGATTCCTTTTGAGAAAAATATCCTAAGCTCTCCAAGGGGAGATTGCTTTTTTCCCAGTGTGAAAACCCTGCCCTTAGCCTATTAATGGGGTTGAAAGCTTCCATGCCGAGCACTCTTCCTGCTGTGTGGGAGGGAGAGGAGACATCAGACAACTTGTCATATTTCTTGAGGAGTCGGAAAATGGATTGTCTCCAACTGGATGATGGGTAGCTCTTTTTCTTTTTTAGAGACTTTCACCCTTCTAGTATTTATTCTTCACATGTAGTCTGACATCTGAAAGAACTGCTACTCTCCCAGGAGTTCTCCCTATTAGAAAGGGGAACAAGGGTGGGAGGGGAAGTAGTCTAAAAATCCTTAGTTTGGGAGTCAGAGGACCTGAACTGCCAGAGCTGGCGCTGCTACTCTGGAAAATCACTTTAGCTCACTGAGTGCCCCATATGGAAAATGAGGAATTGGATTAAAGGGGGTTTACAGTCTCTTCCAGCTTCCAAGTCCAAAGTTACCAGTGACTTCACCACTGCCAAATCCAGTACCTTTTTCTGTATCTCCTTGTTATCTTCAACCTTGCCAAAGCTTTTATTACAATTAACCATTTTCTCCTCTTGTTTAGTCTCTTCTCTTATTTCCATCACGCCATTCTCTCTCCTAACCTTGTGTACTAACACATCTGCCTGACCGCTCAACTTCCTTTGCATTACCACCACCACCACCATCATCATCATCACCATCATCATCATCATCATCATCATCATCATCAATATCTTGCCTTCTTAGTGTGAGCATTACCTAAGGTTCTCTAAAATAGTGTTTTCTAGCACAAGCTCTATGGATCTCCTGGGCCATGCAGTCCACCCTGTGCCCTAGCAAACAGCTTTCTAAAGCTGTCGTACCAGCAGGATGATTTCAGAAAAGCCTGGAAAGACTTACATGAACTCATGCTAAATGGAGTGAGTAGAATCAAGAGAACATTATACGTAGCTACAAAAAGATTGTGATGATTAATTTTGATGGACTTGGCTTTTATAACAATGGGGTAATTCAAGCATTTCCAATAGACTTATGATGGAGAGAGCCATCCATATCCAGAGAGAGAACTATGGAGACTGAATGGAGACGGAAACATAGTATTTTCCAGCTTTTTGTTGTTTGTTTATTTGTTTTTTTCTCCTGCTTTATTTTTTTCTCTTTTGTTCTGATTTTCTTGTGCAGCATAATGAGTATGGAGCTATGTTAGTAGGAACTGCGCCTGTTTAACTTTTATTGGATTGCTTGCTGCCTAGGGAAGGGGGAAGAGGGAAGGGGAAGGAGGAAAAAAAATAGTACACAAGATTTTGCAAAGATGAATGTGGAAAATTATCTTTCCATGTATTTGAAAAAGTAAAAAAAAATTATAAAATTTTAAATTATGCAGTCAGGTCACAGCTTAGACTTGGACCCCCCTGCCATTGATCAGGGGTCTATTCCAACTGTTTAGAGTATCATCAGCTACCATTTCTCTCAGGTGATCAAGCTGCTCCTTTTGTCTCATTTTACAGATGTGATAACAGATAACAGTAAAGGACACAAAAAAGAGATAGGGCAGTTGGTTTTGAGAGCAGGAAGTACCATCTCCTGACAATGACCTTCATGAGGGCATCAGACTTGTTCACATTCTAATGCTGCCATTGGAAGGAGATAAAAGCAGAAATAATTCACTCCTCAGAGATGCTGGTCCTGGCCTGCTCTTCCCACTGTAAAGTGACCACAGGAGCAGAGGATTTTGAGCTGGAAGAGGTCTTGGAGTCCATTACATTATCAAAATTTTGAACCACAGGAAGCTTAGACACCATCTAGCTCAACACCATATCTTAAAGGAATTGAGATGGAGGGAGAAAAGGGGCTTGTCCAAGCTTCCCCAACTTGGAAGGCAAAGAGTCAGGATTCAATCCAGGGTCAGCTGATTCTAAGTCCACCTTTCCTTATGCTACTCCAGACTGCCTTGGGTCTTGGCAAGATCGACAGGTCAGATCCAAGTGGCTGAATCTTGTTGCTGGGGATTCCAGTTATCTGGCTGGCTTTTTTTGCTAAGGCAATTGGGATTAAGTGACTTGCCCAGGGTCACACAGCCAGGAAGTGTGAAGTGTCTGATCCAGATTTGAACTCAAGTCCTTCTGACTTCAGGGCTGGTGCTCTACCTACTGCACCATCTAGCTGTCCCTGGCTGGCTTTTCTTTGAGCTGACTTCTGTGTCCTTATTGCTCAGGCAAGTCATGTGTTTCAGACTGTGCCATAGATTGTTGAGACATCTAAGGCCTTGGCAGCCATAGAACCCTGGGTCCCAATGGCAGAGATAGATGAGTCCTTGAGAAGATCTTCCCTCAAACATCCCTATACCAGAGGTCATGGGCCCTGTGACAATAGCTGTACAAGTCGACTTGTGGCAGGACTATCAGTGAGAAGGGGTGGGATGATGCTAGTAAGCACTGACCTCCCTGGGTGTTGATTCCCCCATGTGTATAATGAAAGTCTTGGACTGGATGGCATCTTCAGTCTCTTCTGCTCTCAGAATGAGGATCCTCTGATTTTCCTGCATTAGAGAGTCTAAGTAAGGATAAATTGACAGAAGACTGGCTCAGAGTTAAGTAAACTCTGAGTTCAAATCCTGACTTTGATACCTCCTAGGTGTAAAGCTGTGGGTAAGTGATTAAACTCCTTTGAATTTCTTCATCAGCAAAAGGGAGATGGTATTTTCTATAATATTTGATTTATAGGTGGTTTTGTGAGCCTCAAATGAGCTGATACATGTAAAGGGCTTTGATGATGTTAAAAAACACTCTTAAAATTGTATTTTACCCTCTTTCTTGACCTTTTCTGGAGGATCTCAGGTGAGAAACTGCTCCTTGTGTACCCATCATCCAGAAGAATTGATCGAAAGCTTCCTTCCAAAGGGACTGTGTGAGGTTTAACCTTCTCTCTGAGAGCCCAGCCTGAATCTTTATGCATTAATTTATCTTCTCCAAAGCTTGCCAATTTCTCTGGCAAATTAAAGTTCTTTCTCTCTTTAAGTAAAACAAGGTGCGTAAATAAAAAGCAGGCAGTGGCTTCCTCTCCAGAATGATAAAATACAAGGGGATAGAAACAGAATTTTATGCAAAGAGAACTGGGAAAACATTGATGATCAGGAAGAACTATTAAACAACCCTCTCTCTCTTACACTTCCCTGCTTAAAGGTCATATTCTATTGGAGCAAGGCAAAGGTTCAGGTCTTAGGGTGGGTTTTTTTTCCAGTCAGCCACTAAGCAAGTCCTGAAAGAGAGAGACAGGAGTTAGTAAGGGTGGAAAGAACGTCCTACAGGGTCATTTGAAATGTTTGGAATTCATTTTCCATTTCTCTGACAAAATATTTATTCTCTCAAACCCTGTGATTTCCATATTCTTAGCCTTCTGTAAAGGATTACTATGACTTCTGTTTTTGAGGTTTATGGAGAGATTGATGGAACATACAGGCTTCCCCCAGGCAAGGATGATGCTGACTCCTGACATCTGAAAATTAAGAGTAGTTCAATCCCTTTTTTTTCTTGAAAAGACCTTCTTCCTTTTCTTCTTTGCCTCTTTCCTTCTTTTCAGTCTTCTTTTTCCCCTTATCTCCTTGAAACATGCCTTAAAGGGCTGCTTGATTTTTATCTCTGTTCCCTGAATTTTTAGCACTGTTCCTGGCACAAAGTAGGTGTTGAGAAATTCTTATTGAATTGAATAATTCTCTATGATATTATTATTATTATTATTATTATTATTATTTGCTTTTTGCTCAGATAATTGAGGTTAAATGACTTACCCAGAGTTACACAGCTAGGAAATATTAAGTGTCTGAGACCAGATTTGAACTGAGGTCCTCCTGACTTCAGGGCTGGTGCTCTATCCACTGCACCACCTAGCTGCCCCTATGATGTTATTTGTAATTCAGAAAAAAAAAACATTGCTTGTTGCTGATCACATTTGATCCTCAAATCACTCAAAGGGGAGGAATTATTATCCAGATTTTATAGATGTGGAAGCTGAACCTCAGGCAGATTAAGTGATTCATAGGGAGATAGTTAATAGTAGAACCAGAACTTTTCCAGATCTTCTAACTCTTAAGTTGCTGAGGATTCTGTACACTAACCAAGCTGTTTCCACAAGAGAAGTTGAGTTAAATCCTTGAACCATTTACTATTTTCAGGAGGTGGGGGGAATGGTCTGATGACTCTAATTGATTGCTTTAAATATTCTGACCCTCATATTACTCTCACGTTCCAAATTAAACTCTTAGATGTTTCTGCCTCTGCATCTTAAGGAGCCCAGATGTGCTCACTCTAGGGTTCACGTCCACAGAATGTATGGAGGCTGCTGGGGATCGCTTCTTTGCTTTGCTCAGACAGTGCCTCCAGGGATGTGAAGAGCTATTACTTGGAAATAGAATTCTCAAATAGAATCCATAGGAACATCCTGCCATCAGCATTAGGACAGTGTGTGGGTTGGGAGGGAGGGATCAGGGATATTCCTGAATAGCTCTGTTATGCTCCAAATTCTAATCTCCAAGCCTTCACATAGTGGGACTTCAGGACACTCTAATCCCAATTCTTACAAAAACAAACATATCTTTATCTATGGATTGCTGCCTGAAACCTCCTTTATTGAGGATTCATAAAATCACAGAATTTCAGTGATGGAAGAAATATCAGTGATCATCTAGTCCAGCTATAATTAAAAAAACTGTCCCCTACTGCAACATGTCTCAAAAGTGGTAATCCACCATTTGGATGCTTCCAGTGAGGAAGATCCTGTCACCTTCTGAGGCAACCATTCCCCATTGCCACAGTTCTAGTTGTTCAAAGCTTTTCCTTCTCTCTTCTGGAAATGGACCTCTCTCTAACTTTTCCCTTGGCTCCTACTTTTCCCTTTTGGAGATCAAGTTTACTGCCTCATCCTTTTGATGGTCCTTCAAATAATTGAGCACTTTGGGCCTGTCCCTCTATGTCTTCCATGGTCAAGGCTAACTCCCAGTTCCCATAACTGATCCCCACCTAGCCCTATTCTCTAGTCTTTCTTCATCTAGACCACCATCTGCTAGACATTCTCCCAATAAGCACTGCAATTCCTCAGATGTAGTGACCTTAAAATAATGTTGTAATCAAGAAAATTTTCATTTTAGAGTTGGAAGAGAATTTAGAACAACAGAGACCATGGAATGTTAGGACTGTGGGGGATTTGAGAATAAAGCATAACAATAAAAAGAACCTACAGAGATCATGGAGTCTTTCCTCTTCATTACAAATGAGGAAACTGAAGTAGAGAGAAGATAAAATATTTGCTCAAGGTCACATAGAGAACATTACATCACTGAGATAGATAGACTGTGCATCTTGTGGATGTGGAAGCTTGGGTAGTTTTTGGTGGGGTTGATTTTGTCCTCCTTTAAACTTCCAACATTTATCATGCATCTCTTCATATTCTGGCCTGCCACAATTTGATATTATTTTTTATTGGCTAAGTTCTCATGTGTTTGTCTTGTCTCTTCAACTAGACAGAGTGGAAACTATATCTCATTCATCTTTGTATCTTCCCTAGGATCAGATAGAAGGCTAGACAGTCAGTCTGTGTTTAATCAATCCTTGTTGGTTGGCTGATTTTAAAATATCCAAAGGAGGAAGCATGGCCGAGGCAATAACTGATACCTGTTCTGATTTATGTGGCTTTGGTAAATGAGAAAGTATTTTACAGGCACCTAGAAACTCCTGGGGTTTCACAAAGTTCAAGGAAATTTCTTGACGACCTATAAAGAATATGGTCTCACAGCTTCACAAAGCAACCTAGTAATAGAAAAAAGTCTGGCTTGATTGTTTTCTCTGTCTCAGGATGTGCAGTTTAGGACTTGTGGAAAAACTCCAGCCTGGTTTTAAGTTCTGTTGACATGCCCTTTGTCAGCTGTGAACAGACAACTTTCCAGTTTGTTAAAAAAAATTCTTGCTAGCTGTCAGAGAAACATTAAGTGCTTCAGCTTTACTGAGGTGAATCTCGGCACCTTCTTGCTCCTGATCCTATTTTCTCCTTGGATTGCTCCTTCTTGTGACGAATCTGATAAAGCCTCAGAACTAGGCAAAGACCCATCCAAGGATGCTTCTCTTCACTGCCCTCTCCTTCCAGTAATCTTCATAGGCATTCAATTTCACATTGGGAAGGTACTTTAATAGACCACTAGTCTAGGCCATATTTGGCTAATTCAAGCCCAGTCTCCAAATGGTTCTGCAACCCTTATAGATGCACACAGAATTATTTAGTCCTAGAAGGAAAGCCTATCCTCTCAGGGGCACAATAGTGAGCAAGGCCTCCCCTAACCCATAAGGGCTCCCATGATGAGAAGGATACATACTCAAAACAAAAAGAAGGGGAAAAGAAAGCTTTGCCACTAGACTCAATTGAGATCTGCAAGAGCTCACTCCCTTGCATTGGTCCATTGTACACAGATCAGTGTTAAGATAACCAGCAAAGATGAAGGTAAATCTGCTGGGCTTTTTAGACAAGATGAAGTGGGCCTACTCCTGCATGGATGAGAGGGAGGGGTGTAGGTTATGACTGCTTCACTATGGGAAGAGTGAATTGGTTTTTCAAGTTGCTTCTCCTTGCCCCAGACATACATCTGATGGAGAGACCAGTGCAGCTTCCTAAAGGTTCAGCACCACCGACAGCTACCAGTTACTTTCTATAGCTTCTAGTAGATAATGTTAAATTTGGGTACTAAATATTTTGATCCAATGGTAATCCTCACTAGTGGCCAATTCCTACTTGCACCAAAAATTTTTGACCCTTAACAGCACATTTACACAGAGAACTCTAAATTTACTAATACTTTTTTTTGTTTGCTGATATTTCTTCCATTGTATAAAGTCATAGGCTGTTCAACTAAAAGGCCCTGTAGAGATCCTAAAATCTGCAATTTTGAATTATCTCAGATAACTCCCTCATTTCACATGTGATAAAACTGAGGTCTATATAGGTTAATGAATTGCCTTTTTTTTTTTTTTTTGCTGAGGCAATTGGGGTTGAGTGACTTGTCCAGGGTCACACAACCAGAATATGTTAAGTGTCTGAATCTAGATTTGAACTTGGGTACTCCTGACTTCAGGGCTGGTGCTCTAGCCACTACACCAGCAAGCTGCCCCAATGACTTGCTTAAGTTTAAATACATAGTAAGATATAAAGCTAGGATGTCGCCCTAGGATCCTTGATCACAAGGTTGCTTCTATTTCCTCTATACTCCATTTTCTCCCTAATGTTAGCAATAAAATTCAGTTTTTAAGTGGATTTAAATTCTTGCAGTAATGCTACTATGTATCCACTGTGAAGTGTTTATACACTAGGATCTGCATCTTGTTTCCTTATTAGGTGCAGAGGACTAAACCAAATTTCATTTTCTTTTCAAACCATGAACTGAGAATTAGATCCATTATCTGTGTCTGCAAATGCTTTAATTCTTTTTAGTCTAGACATTTTGATGTGTAGTAGAGCCAAAGAGATTCAGTGGAAATGGGGAGAGCAATAGGAGTGACTCTACATATTTCCATGCTAGTTTCTCCAAGTCAACATAAGCATGACTTATATTCTATCTCAGAAAGAGTTCTGGATTGAGAATCCAAAGTGTTGTTTCTAGTCTTAATCTTGACACAGAGATTCTGTGTGATTTTGGGTAGACTACTTTTCCTCTCTTATCTCATGGACCCATGTTCTAACAAAATGACTTCTATCAGCATCAAGAGAGATAATAACAAACACCCATAATGCCTACACTAAAAGGATGCTCTTCTGGAACACAAGATGAATGTGACAAGTTGAGTTCTATTTCTTACAACTCAATAAGCTTTTATTAAGCACTTACTACATGGAAACCACTGTGCTGTGTGCTGGAGATACATAGATAATAATATGAAGAGTGTTTCCATTCAAGTTAACATTTTCCTTCAGGAATCTATAAGTAAATAGTCAAGTCTACGAGGTAATGGGAAGGGAAAGGGCACTAACAAGCAAAAGGGTCAGTCCAAGCTTTGAAGGAATCGAGGGATGCTCAAAGTGGAGGCAGGAAGTTCCACAGATGGAGGGGGGGATAAGGAGGCAGGAGAAAATAGAATAATTAGTATGAGGAACAGAGAAGATGCAATGGAAAGAGTGTTATTATTGGATTAAAGAGGGAAAGGGCATCAAGGACTGAGAGGGAGAAAAGGGATTAGTGAAAAATAAGGGGGAAAAGGGGCAGAAACAGGCAAAAGTTGACTCTTGGTTTGAAGGCAGGAAAATAAAGCTCCTGATTTGGCTCTGCTACCTATTTCCTATGTAATCTTGAGCAAATCACTTAATCTGGGCAATATTTTTCTCAAATTTTCATAGCCAAGTGTCTGGCACTAAACATTTGAATTAGAGTCAGAGTCAAAAGCCAATGCCTTTGAATTATCTCAGATAGATCCCTCATTTCACAGGTGATAAAACTGAGGTCTATATAGGTTAATGACTTGCTTTGTATGTGTGTGTGTGTGTGTGTGTGTGTGTGTGTGTGTATGTGAAGCAATTGGGGTTGAGAGACTTATTCAGAGTCACACAACCAAGATATGTTAAGTGTCTGAATCCAGATTTGAACTCAGGTTAGAGGGTTAGAGTCAGATGTGCATCTGTTTTCATGTTTTCATCTGCATTAAAGCTCTCCTTGACACAGTTTATAGACATATTCCCTAATCATCTCAAGCCACTTGTCTGTGAACTTTACTTGTGTAGACTGCAAAGCAATCCTCTCCTTTCTGCTTCTGCTGTTCTCTTTGGGCTTTCAAATTAAAAGCAATGCATTATCTTTGTTTCTCCATGGTCATGGTTCTGCTGTCTAGCTGTCTCGTCCATCCTATAAACATCTGTCCTGATCACTGGGGAGATAACTTCACACTGTTAATGCTGACCAGGGTGATAAATGGCACTGAACATAATATCCCAACTCAGATATTTCCTTTCATTTATTCGCTTAGGCAGAAATTTCCCTGCCGAATTTTGACATATGTTCTGTATTCCATGGTCCCTTCTATCACCAATGTTCTCCATTCTAAAGTCTGTCTGCCCCATCCCACACCCAGATCTATGGTCTATGTTCTGAAAGTCAACAGGACAGAGTGTGTAGGCTATGGAAATCAGTCAGGAATACTACCTTTGACACTTATGTGTCTATAGATTCTGTGGATAAGTCCCTTAACCTCTCTGTGACTCAGTTTCCTCACCTATAAAATGAAAGGGTTGGATTTGATACCTCTAAAGTAACTTCCAGCTCTAAGTATATGATCTGATGGCCAATCAACCAATCCACATTTTATGGGGGAGATGCTGTGCTCCTTCTCAGCTCTGAAATATAAAGATTCAGCTTTTATGAAAGCCCGATTCTGCAATGCATTTCCAAATGTTCTTGGTGAATTCTCTGCAGGGATGTACAGATTATTAACTATTGCCTTTGAAACGTTCCCTTTTGTGTTACAGATACATGTGATTACTCATTGGCCTGCATTAAGTAGTAATCTGAGATCTGGGTGGGAAGGCAAATTGCTGCATGTTAAAAGAGATCAGGGAATTCTTGGCAGAGGGAGCTGCCTTCCACTGCATTGCAGATCTTTGTTAAAGGTCTAAATGATGAGTGGCGGGCTGCTTGGAGCAGTGCAGACAGGAGCTCAATCTCATTCTCATCCTGGCTCCTGGAAAAGCAGCTTTGCAGAGGGGGGGGGCAGGATGGGGGAGAACACACATGAAAAACCCCAGGGAGAATCCAAACTGGTACCAGATCAGCCTTGGTTTTTTAAAGGTGGCAAGTAACCTCCCTGTTGTGAAAAACAAAAGGATTGCTCCTCTTGATTGAAAAATCAATGACTGCATTCTGAAATGGCCATCAAAGAGGCACGACTGTGTTGTGATATACCTAACATGGGGACACTGATAATTATAGCGGATGTTTGTCCATCCCTTTAAGATTGCAAAGTGCAATACAAATATTATTTCATTTGATCCTCATGACAGCTCTGCCCTTACTATGTAGCTAGATGCTATTTTTATCTCTATTTTACAGAAAAAGAAACTAAGATAGACAGGTCAAGGGACTTGCTCAGGGTCATACAAGTTGAAAATACCTGAGACCAAGTTTTAAGTCAGGTCTTCCTGACATCAAGAGATAGGGTGGGGGCATAGTAGATAGAGCACTGGCCCTGGAGTCAGAAAGACCATCTCCCTAAGTTAAAATATGACCTCAGATTCTAGCTGAACTTGGACAGTCATTTAACTCTGTTTTCTTCAGTTTCCTCATCTGCAAAATGATCTAGAGAAGGAAATGTTCACCCACTGCAGGATCTGTGCCAAGAAAACCTCAAATGGGGCCACAAAGAAGCAGACCCAACTGAAAATTATTAACCTTTTGACTTTATTCATAGTATTCGTTCCACTGGTGAGGTCTTCCTCCACTGAAAGAGCTCACAGAAGAAACACCTTAGAGACAGAATTTAATATATTATTCAAACTCTCAATTTATTTCCCTAAGCAATGATCAAGTACAGATAACATATTGAGTTCTTCAGAACTAAAGATAAATATTAAATAGCTCCTACCTTATAAATCTATGTGTACAAATGTGCCAATGAAAAGCATAGATAATACAATTTCAGGGATAGGATTAGAAAACTAACCTCTGGGAGAACCAGGATGGCTTTCCCATAGGCCCTTTCTCTGGAGTCAATCCTGAAGAGAGCAAGGAATTCTAAGAAGTAAAAAGGAAGAGAGTCCTTGGATGGGGATGAAGGGGCAGTGTTCAGCCTGTACAAAGACACAGAGATGAAGGTCAATTGTCCTTTATAGGGTAGAGTGAATACTCAAAGCTTCGGGAGGTAGAATTCATGGTGAAACCTAAGGGGAAATCAGTCTGAGCAAAGAGATTGGAGCTGCATTGTGGAGAACTTAAATTTGTGTTTTGTCCTAGAAATAACTGGGAGTTAGTGAAGCTTTTTGAGCATGGCAGTTATGTAATCTTAACTGTGCTTTTGGTAATAGTAGGAAGGTTGAACTGGAGAGGAGGGAAATGGGAGGCAGAGGAATCAATAAGATGAGTCCAGGTGAGAAGAAATTAAAGATAGACCTACTAAATTTTGTTAGCTGCTTCATCTATTATCTCATTGTGAGGTTCTTTCAGTAGATTGAACAGCTCTGTCAGAAGCTAAGAGTTAAAAAGGCTCCAAGCATGAGCCCAGTGACACAGCATTTGCTGTTCCCAAGGACCGGCCCAATGAAGAGCCAAGAGGTTTGTCTCTATGATGGTAGCCTAAAAAAGATCACTCCTTTTGTCCCTTTAGATACACAGAGATCAAGTACTAAGGTGAGTTTGGGAGAAGGGAACTCCCATACTGCCAATGGAATCCCAATCTTTGGAAGTATCCCAGCATCTAAAAATTAAGAAGGACAATAGGTTTGGCAGTAATACCTTCCGGCCCAAAGAATATTCCCAGATCCTATATTCTCTCATTTGGTCATCATATTCCAAGAGAGAAATCAGTGATTATCCCCCTGATTTTACAGATGGAGAAACTGAGACTTAGAGAGGGCAAAATGATTTGACCCAAGTGACAGGATGCATGGGGTATGACAAGAGGGTGATTTTTGCTCCATACCAAGCTGCTTCTTGTCTGCATTAAGAAATGAGGCAATGCAACATTTTGGACTTGGGAAGAGCTCCTTGTATGTGATATTAACTTTTAATGGAATTGAAATTTGGCCTAAATAATTCATTAAAAGTAAAATATGTGTTGTCCCCACGTAGTCTTAAAGGATTCTGCCTGAATGTTTCAAGTTCAAGGTTTTGGAATTGTTAACATTGGAGAACAAGAAGCTTTCTTTACTAATGATTAGGAGGAGGATACTAATAAAAACTAGAAGAACACTGATACTAATCATGGCCACGGTCCCCTGCCTGTGAATAAAGAAATCTGCTTTCTAGTTCTGGGTCTACATCTAACTCACTGTATAAATATGGGCAACTCACCATTCCTGAACCTCAGTTTCCTCTTCTGTGTCATAGATTCTCATAGATGGAAGGTCCCTTAGAGGCATTCCTTTGAAAGTTTAGCTGAATAAAAATTCTCTTTATAGCCCTTAAAGGGGCATCTGTTTAAAGACTTTTAATTGAATTAGAGGTCACTCTCTCCTTATGTAATTCCATTTCTGAACAGCTCCCAGTTCTTGCTGCCCAGTTTTCCTTTACATTAATCCACACTTCACTTCTTTATATCTTTTAGACTCCAGTTTTGCTCTCTGGGGCCAAATAGAATATGTCTGATTTTTTTTCTACATAATAGCCTCATAGGTATTTGGAGGCCAGATCAGATCTCCTGATCTCTCTTCTGCTGGGAAGCTTCTTTCAAACTTACTTATGCTGAACCATCAGTAATTTTCTCTCTCTCTCTCTCTCTTTCTCTCTCTCTCTCTCTCTTTCCCTGAGGTTAAGTGACTTGCCCAGGGTCACACATCTAGGGACTGTTAAGTGTCTGAGACCAGATTTGAACTCAGTTCCTCCTGACTTCAGGGCTGCTGCTCTATCCACTGCACCACCTAGCTGCCCCTGAGCCATCAATAATTATACTGTGGGTATATATACTATAAATGTACTTTGGGTAAACGCTTGCATTTACCATTTTTAAATCCAGCTGATTGTACTATTACCTAGCATTGTCTCTCTATAGTCTGAGAGACTTTGTCAAATATTTCATTCAATTCTAGGTGTGCCATATATCTATAACATGCTTTTTATTTATAAGTTTAGGAACACTGTCAAAAAAGGGAAATGGAGTTAATCTGGCATAGACTTACAGCCCCAGCTCCAATGTGATGCTTAGAAAGAAACCTTTCACCATTTATTTACTCCTTTTTCTAGTCTCCCTTTTTCCTTTTCCTTTTTATTTATTTTTGCAAGGCAATCAGGGCTAAGTAAGTGACTTGCCCAAGATTACACAGTTACTAGATGTCTAGTGTCTGAGTACTTAAACTCAGGTTCTCCTGATTCCAATTCCGGTGCTTTATTCACTGCAACACTCATTTGCCTCTCCCTCCTGTTCTTTGTGAGATTTAAGATTAGGACTCTCCCCAGCCTTTCTAATCAGATTATCTGCCATCTAATTCCATATAGCTTGAATGTACATGTGCACTCTCCTGCTTGTTCTACCTTTCTTTGTTTCTCCTGCTTCTTCTACCTTTAGTATATGAATTCATTGAGCTAAAGGGTTGTTTTGCCCTTTTTTTTGTATCCCTGCCATTTTGTTTGCAGGGCTGACACATGGTAATATTTCACAAATGTTTGCTGATCAATGAATATAAATCAATCAATTAAAGTCATGCATGATTAGCATGCTATCCGTGCCTTTCCTAATAATGAATAATCAGAAACCAAGTTCAAAGATCAGTCATATGATGCCTTTCTTCTCTTCTCTTTTTGGAAAATCAGGACAGTTGCCTTTCTCTCCTTGCAGCACCTCCCCTGCTTTGCAAGACATTTATTGTATCACTTGGAGAATCTTAGCAAGTTATAGCTGCCGATTCTCTTCCTCTATTGTGCTTTAGCTCATTTGAGCCCAGTGATTGAACTCTGACAGTTTCTAGTTGTCAATCTGGTTTACCATTTTGTCTTTTTAACTTGGGTCTTAATTCTTTTTAACTATTACTACCCTATTTGCATATATATATACATACATACACACACACATATATATATACATATATGTGTGTGTATATGTATGTATATAGATAGACAGACAGATAGATGGCGAACTGCAGACAGCGTTCTCTGTGAACTCCTGGGACGTTCCCTCAGACCCAGACAAAGTGAGCCTTCCAACTGGTTTTGGAGTGAGGGCTCCGCCAAACATTTGGACTACAACGCACTTCTATAAAAGATCTACCTTGAAAGAACTCCGGAGAAGGTTAGCCTCAGGGGAAATCGGCCGCTGGTCGCAATCAGACTCCAGCCGGGGCAGAAGTCAGGGCTGCGATAGAGGGGCGGATTTTAGGCACCCAGGAAGCCCCTGGGAGAAGCCTGGGCCACTTTGCTCTGCTTGCGGGCAGGAGCTTTGGCATATCTGCCTTTGGTAAAGGGTGGATCAAGAGCAGCTGAAAACATGGTCCTAGTGCGAATCTAGCCCAACCAGCCTCAGACCGGAAGTCAACTCGGCAAACTGCCCCAGGGCAAATACAAATCGTTGCAGTTTTCTCGGCTTTTGACCAATATCCCAACTTTAAATCACGAGCAAGAAGAAGAGAGCTCTCACCATAGAAAGCTTTTACGGAGAAAAAATAGAACAGTCCCCAGATCCTGACATTATGAAAACAATCCCAGATGAAGCCACAAAGGCAGACTTAAGTTGGTCTCTCTTTCAGAAGGCTTACCTGGAAGATTGCATTAAGAATCTCAAAAGAGAGCTAGAAGAAGAATGGGGAAATAAATTGAGATCAGGGCAACAGAAATATCAAAAACTGGAAAATAGGACTGGTGAATTGGAAAAAGACAACAATTCACTGAAAAACAAAATTGGTGAATTGGAAAAAATCACCAATTCACTGGAAAATAAAAATGGTGAACTGAAAAACAAAATTGGTGAATTGGAAAAAGACAACAATTCACTGAAAAACAAAATTGGTGAATTGGAAAAAGACAACAATTCACTGAAAAATAAAACTGGCAAAATGGAAAAAGAATACATTGAATCAAGAAATTCAATTGGCCAGCTACAAAAGGAGCTAAAAAAGATAACTGAAGGAAATAATACTTTAAAAATTAAAATTGAACAAATAGAAGTAAATGACTCAATAAGACTTCAAGAATCAGTCAAACAAAAACAAAAAAATGAAAAAATAGAAGAAAATATGAAATATCTCCTAGGAAAAACAACTGACTTGGAAAACAGATCCAGGAGAGACAATTTAAGGATTATCGGACTCCCTGAAAGCCACGATGAAAAAAAGAACCTGGATGCTATCCTCCAGGAAATCATGAAAGAGAATTGCCCTGATGTTTTAGAATCAGAAGGCAAAATTGGCATTGAAAGAATTCACCGATCACCTCCAGAAAGAGACCCCAAAATTAAAACCCCAAGAAATATCATGGCCAAATTTCAGGACTATCGCACCAAGGAAAAGATATTGCAAGCAGCTAGAAAGAAACAGTTCAAATACCGAGGAACTGTAATTAGAATTACATAGATAGACAGACAGATAGGTAGATAGAAAGACAGACAGATAGATAGATAGATAGATAGTTGATATCATTAACCTTGACCTAGAGAACAAGAGAAATAAACAAACCCAAACAGACATGACTTGAGTAGTTCAACTTTCTCTTCTTTGTTATAATTATCCCATTCACACATGCTTTCTTTGATTCTTTCCTGACACTGATGTAGCTTAATTAAAAACAATACATTTTCTGCATTGGCTATTACCTACCTTAAAAAAATATAGACAGTGATCAAGAGGAGCCAGTTGATTCACAAGCATATTTTAAGTACATGAGATGAGCAATTCAGGGAGTTCAATGGAACACAAATTATTATTAGCTTGGTCCAACCTTCATCAAGCTTACAAGCCTAATTAGTAGCCTGGTATAGTCGTTATTGAGCCTCAACTCAAAAATAGTCATGAATTAGTTTATTAAATGTGCCAAAGGGAGTCTTGTGGAAATGGAACATTAGACACATACATTTTGATATGATGGAAAGAAAATTGGGGAAGTAGACATCAACCAATGTATGCATTAACATTTTTTTCCCAGAGTTCAGTCTAAGAAAGACAGAATGATTAGATTGTATGTGAGTTTATTCTTCCTCAAAAGGCAGACATGTATATGTGGGAGCACAGTTAGAACTGAACGCAGGGTGGACATAGACAATAGGGGTTAAAGCAATAAGCAAAGGGCGAAGAGGGTAATCATAGAGTAGGCTTATCAGGTCATCTCTAGGCTGGATTTGCATTTGACATGAATCAATTTTGGGTGGTCATCTGGCAGAGCAGGGAAAGTTCTGGGTTCAGTGTGTCAGCCCTGCAGGGAACTTCTGATATGCCCTGCTGGAGGAAGGCTCCGCTTTATTTCTGGCTGGGCTGGTTCTAATTCCCAGGTCAGAATGGTCTCTTCTGAAAGTAAAGGAGCTTAAGAAAATTAGTATCATTGGCCATTCCATTTTACATATATTAAGGGCACTGTAACAACACGGGTGCCCCCAAAACTGAAATAGATAGGTGCCAAATAGAAGTGAGAGGGTGAAATGATTGGAACTGGGCCAGCGATTCCCAAGTGAAGAGAGTCCCTCTACAGTTACATATTGACTCTTTCTCTCCAACTCCTTGATTTAGAGTGTTGTCTGGAAGTACCACAAAGTTGTAAACTTGCTCAAGTTCATATGCCAACAGAGACAGAATTTAAGCTCATCTTTCTATTAACTATGCTTAGTTGAAAATAATACTATTAATTCACTGAGTTGGTCTAGAATTTTAAAATCCACAGAGCTCTCAGATACAATAATATTTTATCCTCATAACCATTTCATGAAATAGACAATGCCAAAATTATTGGTTCCTGAGTCTGAAAGTAACTCGACTAAAGTCACACAAGTAGATAACAGAGCTAGGTCTTTTGTCTCTATTGGAGGTCATTGGCAAAAAGCTTCCTTTTCTTAAGTTAGGTAAGATGAATGGATCTTGAAGCTTTGAGAAAGGAGAGAAGACCGGTGTTTATTTCTTACTAAATCCTGAGTTAAAGGAACAAAACATGATTACTTGAGATTGATCTCATTTCCTGTTTTATTTCTACCTTCACAAAAATGGCTCAATCAGAATAAAGTTCCCAGAAAGAGGGCAGGAAAGGCAAGCCTAAATAAGAGCACTTGAGTGCTCCCTACAGGCTCATCCTGAGCTCCTGAGAACAATAACCTGATACACAACAATACCACGGGGGGGGGGGGGGAGGTATAATTATTTTAACTCTATTTCACAGATGTAGGTACAACATCTCTGAAAAGTACAAAGACTTACCCAGAATCATGCAGTGACAGCCTCTGCTGCAGTCATCTTTCTAGAAATGATATTTCTTACAGAAAGGAGGAAGAACCATATGTTTCTTGTACACAACCTCAGACTAGTTTTCAATGATTTCCTTTCCTCATCAAGGCTCTCCAGGCAGCTCTTTTCAGAACCTGAGCCACGGAGTTCAGGACTATCCTGAACTCATCATCAGAACAACAAAAAATGACTGAGTGTTCCCTAAATCAGGCATCCAGGTTTTTAATCACCGAATTGCCCTGGTGGTAGAGAGTTCAGGGGCCCCCAAGTCCAACCAGTACCAGAAGAAGGATCTCTTCTACAATGTTTGTTGTGGTTGTTTAGTCATTCACGACTCTGTGACCCTACGATCCATACTGGATGTGGGATTTTCTTGGCAAAGATACTGGAGTGGATTTCCATTTCCTTCTCCAATAGATTAAGGCAAAGAAAGATTAATTGACTTGCTCAGAGTCACTTAGCTGGAAAGTGTATCAGGCAGGATTTGAACCTCAGTTCTTCCTGACTTGAGACCCAGCTCTTTATCTACTGAGCTGCTTAGCTGCTTCTTCCCTTAGAGTATACTGGCAAGTTATCATGTAGCTTCTGCCTGCTAGATCTCCAAAGAGGGGGAGTCCATCAGTTCCCCAGAAATTGATTCCACTGGGGAACAGCAGCCCTAATCATTGTGTTGTCAGATTCCAAATTTAGAACAGAAAGGACCATTGAGTCCAAGTCCCCTTTTTATAGATGAGAGAACTGAAGGGATAAGAAGGGAGGAAGCTTTTACAGACTCCTAAGTGAGTTCTTCTTTCAATACTCTATTCATGGCACCACAAGGAGAATAAACTTTCCTTGTGATCAAGAGAATGTAAGCTAAAGTCCTGCCTCTGAACTTCACTGTGTGACCATTGGAAAATTACTTGACTTCTCACTTTCTAGGAGAGTCTCTGAATTTCAGGAAAGGGGCTTCCTCACTCTCTTGGAGGGAGTTCACCTCTGTGTGGGCTCCTTCTTTCCCTGAGGGATAGAAATAAAATCCTAAATCCAATCCACCTTGCTAACTGCTAAGAATCCACCCTACATTCAAATTTACTTTATCTAACTTGATAGTTGGTGAAATTTCTGTGAATTTTTTCTGGCTTTATTCTCTGTGGCTAAGTATCATATTTATGAATTCCCTTATGTGGAATAGTCCTTCACCAATTCAAAGACAACTTTTTACTACATATATTCAGTTTTTGGAACACTGGGCCTGGAGTAATGGAGATGAGTTCAGATTCAGCCTCAGTCACATCATAGCTATGTGACTCTTGGTCAGTCGCTGAACCTCAGTTTCCTCACTGGTAAAATTGGGGATAATAATAGTTCCTGCCTCCCTTAGTTGTTGTGAGGATCAAATTTGTAAAGTACTTTGCCAAAGCTATTATCATTATCACAATGGTGATTCAAGGATCATTAGGTATAAACATGAGGTCTTAGATTATTGTGCTTGCTCTTCTCCAGCTGTTCTCCAGCTGATGAATGCCATTACCAAATCGTGATTCGTAGAAGGGGATTCAATGTTCCAGACATGGATGTGGAGTAGAGCAGAGGATAGCAGAGCTCTCCCCCTCCTTATTCTTCAAAGTTTCACTTTTCTTTTCTTTTTTTCCCCTGAGGTAATTGAGGTTAAGTGACTTGCCCAGGGTCACACAGCTAGGAAGTGTTAAGTGTCTGAGACCAGATTTGAACTCAGGTCTTCCTGACTTCGGGGCTGGTGCTAGTTTCACTTTTCTTAATGAAGTCCAATATGTCTTTTTTGTCAGTTATCATGCTCTTGGCTCATAGAGTGGCTGAAGTCCACAGAAAGCTATAGATTTTTCAAAGACAATGTGCTCTCTACTACGTCTACTTAGCGCTATTCAGTTGATTCTCAAAGGGACACTGACATGACCCGTTTATTGAGTGTAAATGGTGTAGTTTGTGCTCAAATAGCTCTTGGTGGATGACTAGTTTCATGGAGGGCTGACCTGAATCCACTGTTTCCTACCTTCTCCTTGGGGCACGTGGACACCTACTGAAAGTCTCTGCTTCTCCCAGTGTAGACATGATTGTTTCTTGGATCACCATACACTTTAAATTGAGTGCTTGCAGTTCTGAAAGCAGCCTTTACGACTGGTTTCATTTGCTTTTTTAAACTGCCTCTCTCATACCCTGAATTGGAGTGTTTTCATTGCCTGTTTCCTGGATTTGCAGTACTTTTCCTCCTTATTTCCACCTCCTGTATTTCTGGCTCTCTTCAAGTAGAAGCTAAAATTCTATATTCTACAGGAAACTTTCCCCATCCCTTTTATTTCTCATGTCTTCCCTCTGTTAATTATTTCCTATTACCTGTATATAAATTTGTTCACACCTAGTTGGTGCTCATCGTCTCGCCTAATTCTGAGATCCTTAAGGACAAAGATTGTTAGTCAATAAACAGTTATTAAGTTCCTGCTATATTTCACATAGCAAGG